>JAXIVH010000022.1:387580-390080 GCA_036785325.1 Urophycis tenuis | reverse complement strand
CAGGAAGCTTTGAGTGTGTGTATGTGTGTGTTGTGTGTGTGTGTGTGTGTGTGTGAGTGTGTGAACACCTGGGTTGTTAAAGTGTTACAACCTTTCAGTGCCAAGTGCTACTCTGATGGGAAAATCTGAAAACGTGAACACACATGTATATACCACCCACACACCAACACAAAAACACATTAACACACACACACACACACACACCAACTCACATCTCTACAGTGTGTAAAATGCATAAAGCCACGAGCCAACTCCATCAAGACTTTATGGGATAACAAACCTTGAAGCTTCCAAGAAGGGAGCCTCCTGCCCACTGGGTCACCAGAACGTTTAGTACCCAGCACCAGCAGTCTGGACCCTCTGGAGACTGAGCCTCTTCAGCCCTGGACCCACCAGAGACTCAGACCCTGCAGCCCTGCACCCTCTAGAGACTGAGACCCTGCAGCTCTGTACCCTCTAGAGACTCAGACCCTGCAGCCCTGCACCCTCTAGAGACTGAGACCCTGCAGCTCTGTAACCCTCTAGAGACTCAGACCCTGCAGCTCTGTACCCTCTAGAGACTCAGACCCTGCAGCTCTGTACCCTCTAGAGACTCAGACCCTGCAGCTCAGGACCCTCTAGAGACTCAGACCCTGCAGCCCTGCACCCTCTAGAGACTCAGACCCTGCAGCTCTGTACCCTCTAGAGACTCAGACCCTGCAGCTCTGTACCCTCTAGAGACTCAGACCCTGACAGCTCTGTACCCTCTAGAGACTCAGACCCTGCAGCTCTGTACCCTCTAGAGACTCAGACCCTGCAGCCCTGTCAGGACCCTCTAGAGACTCAGACCCTGCAGCTCTGTACCCTCTAGAGACTCAGACCCTGCAGCCCTGCCCCTCTAGAGACTCAGACCCTGCAGCTCTGGACCCTCTAGAGACTCAGACCCTGCAGCTCTGTACCCTCTAGGAGACTCAGACCCTGCAGCTCTGTACCCTCTAGAGACTCAGACCCTGCAGCTCTGGACCCTCTAGAGACTCAGACCCTGCAGCTCTGGACCCTCTAGAGACTCAGACCCTGCAGCTCTGTACCCTCTAGAGACTCAGACCCTGCAGCTCTGTACCCTCTAGAGACTCAGACCCTGCAGCTCTGTACCCTCTAGAGACTCAGACCCTGCAGCTCTGTACCCTCTAGAGACTCAGACCCTGCAGCTCTGTACCCTCTAGAGACTCAGACCCTGCAGCTCTGTACCCTCTAGAGACTCAGACCCTGCAGCTCTGTACCCTCTAGAGACTCAGACCTGCAGCTCTGTACCCTCTAGAGACTCAGACCCTGCAGCTCTGTACCCTCTAGAGACTCAGACCCCTGCAGCCCTGTCAGGACCCTTCTAGAGACTCAGACCCTGCAGCCCTGTCAGGACCCTCTAGAGACTCAGACCCTGCAGCTCTGGACCCTCTAGAGACTCAGACCCTGCAGCCCTGTCAGGACCCTCTAGAGACTCAGACCCTGCAGCTCTGTACCCTCTAGAGACTCAGACCCTGCAGCTCTGTACCCTCTAGAGACTCAGACCCTGCAGCTCTGTACCCTCTAGAGACTCAGACCCTGCAGCCCTGTCAGGACCCTCTAGAGACTCAGACCCTGCAGCCCTGTCAGGACCCTCTAGAGACTCAGACCCTGCAGCTCTGGACCCTCTAGAGACTCAGACCCTGCAGCCCTGTCAGGACCCTCTAGAGACTCAGACCCTGCTCTCTGACTCACACATCCATCTCCCTCTCCTCTGCTTGTATCTGCTTGTCTCTCTGTCTGTTTCTCCCCCTTCCCTGCTTGTACCCCCCCTCTAGTTGTGTGTATGTTATGTGTGTGTCGGGGTCTGTGGTCAGCTATTGGCTGTGGTCTATTGTATAACACTGTACATCCCGCCCCTAACCACACCATGCAACCCCAGATCCCTGCTGCTGATGGATGTGTGCCGTCAGGAGACCCTCCCCTCCCCGGGGGTCCGAGCAGGAATACATGAACCCCGAGACCTCTGAGAAGATCCACGAGATGCACACACATTCACCCCATCCATCATCTAACAGTATCATCCATCCATCCACAATGGATGGATGATGAATGGATGATACTGTTGGATGATGATGGATGATGGAGTTGGATGATAACTATACTGGTGGTTCCAGGATCCCACCAACATTATGAGCAGGGTTGTACAGCTCCACCCTCCCAGGCTGCATTACAAGACCTGACTGTGAAGAAGGGAGGAAGACCACCCTCAACCCCAGAGGGAAGGAACCTTGAGAGGAACGCCAGAGGAACCCCTCCTCCATGGATGAACCCAGAGGGAAGGAACTTGAGAGGAACGCCAGAGGAACCCCCTCCAGGGATGAACCCAGAGGGAAGGAACCTTGAGAGGAACGCCAGAGGAACCCTCCTCCAGGGATGAACCCAGAGGAAGGAACCTTGAGAGGAACGCCAGAGGAACCCTCCTCCAGGGATGAACCCAGAGGGAAGGAACCTTGAGAGG
>JAXIVH010000022.1:361571-369071 GCA_036785325.1 Urophycis tenuis | reverse complement strand
TGAATTAAATTATCTTAAACTACATTAGATTATTACATTAGTTATAGAAAAGAGTCATGTTTTCAAGGAAGTCAGATTGTTGTTGGAATAGCCCATCATGGCCAGACACACCCTCTGAGATGTCTTCAACGTAGATGAACCTCCGCTCTTGATGTGCCATCAAGTTGATTGGCATCCCTCCTCCCTTTATCACCATGTTGGCCTTCAAAGGAAACATGAACATCATACCAACGAGGTTAGACGTTTGGTTCTGTCCTCAGAGCTCATCAGGCCATGTTGAAGACCTGGGAAGTGTGGACCTGTGGACAAGGGCAGCCAGGGTGGACGTGTTCTTTGAAGGCTTCAATGAACAGAACTCATTACCAAGCAGACTATTTCCTTCTCTGTGAGCGCCTCCTCTCCATGAGGTCACTGAGGGCTGACGAGCTGGAGCAGTCTGGTGCAGGGAAGGGTTAGATGAATGCTTTTAGAGTGATTCAATGGTTAACAGTTCCTTTATGCATCAACGCACGTTTAAGTATCACATAAAAACGGCTGACAAACCTACTCTGATAAACTATTAATGAATCACTGATTAACAGAATGAATAACTAATTAGGTTTAACCGTGTCAATTCTAATATTAATTCAACCATTCAGTCAGTGTTTCCATTGCTTCTGGATAGAGAGCTTAAAACGCTCAGACAACAAGACATGTTGTCTCTGCTGACGACCAGCAGATCTGGCCGTGTGGCTGAGGAGCGCTTGAGAGGCCTGGGAAGAGAAGCTGCTCAGCAGTCACTCGTTGTATCGATAACCTTGGTCTGGAGTCTCCTCCTTATTGAGACTAAATGAAACCACTTCCGGTGACATCCGTGCCAGTTGGCCGCCGACGGCGTTTCTTCTGCTCCAGTCGAAGGGGAACGGTATCGCCAGAGCCAGCCAACATCTGGCTGTGTTTTTCATAATCACTCCTTTCTCCAGGAGAAGATTCCAGAGCTCGGCTCGAGGAAACCACCGCGGCTTTCTGCTGACAACGGGAGCGGCGAGAGATTAATAACCAGGAGTCCTCCTGGAGGTCGCGCCGAGGTCGGCCAGTAGAACCTCTTTAGTCGGCGCCGAGGGGACTTCTGAGACCCGAGCGCTGCGGACCGTCCAAACCTCAGCGAGATGGACGGGACCAGACCTCATGTGAGGCAATTATCCTGAAACTGAGAGGAGGAAGTGGAGTGATGCACTGTAGTGATGTAGTGTAGTGATGCACTGTAGTGATGCACTGTAGTGAAGTAGTGTAGTGATGCACTGTGGTGATGCACTGTAGTGATGTAGTGTAGTGATGCACTGTAGTGATGCACTGTAGTGAAGTAGTGTAGTGATGCACTGTAGTGATGCACTGTAGCGATGCACTGTAGTGATGTAGTGTAGTGATGTAGTGTAGTGATGCACTGTAGTGATGCAGTGTAGTGATGCACTGTAGCGATGCACTGTAGTGATGTAGTGTAGTGATGCTCTGTAGTGATGTAGTGTAGTGATGTAGTGTAGTGATGCACTGTAGTGATGCGCTGTAGTGATGCACTGTAGTGATGTAGTGTAGTGATGCTCTGTAGTGATGCACTGTAGTGATGTAGTGTAGTGATGTAGTGTAGTGATGCACTGTAGTGATGCGCTGTAGTGATGCACTGTAGTGATGTAAAGTAGTGATGCACTGTAGTGATGTAAAGTAGTGTAGTGATGCTCTGTAGTGATGCACTGTAGTGATGTAGTGTAGTGACGTAGTGTAGTGATGCACTGTAGTGATGCACTGTAGTGATGTAGTGTAGTGATGCTCTGTAGTGATGCACTGTAGTGATGTAGTGTAGTGATGCTCTGTAGTGATGTAGTGTAGTGATACACTGTAGTGATGTAGTGTAGTGATGCTCTGTAGTGATGTAGTGTAGTGATGCACTGTAGTGATGTAGTGTACTGATGTAGTGTAGTGATGTAGTGTAGTGATGTAGTGTAGTGATGCACTGTAGTGATGCAGTGTAGTGATGCAGTGTACTGATGTAGTGTAGTGATGTAGTGTAGTGATGCACTGTAATGATACACTGTAGTGATGTAGTGTAGTGATACACTATAGTGATGTAGTGTAGTGATGCACTGTAGTGATGCACTGTAGTGATGCAGTGTAGTGATGCAGTGTAGTGATGTAGTGTAGTGATGCAGTGTAGTGATGCACTGTAGTGATGTAGTGTAGTGATGCACTGTAGTGATGCACTGTAGTGAAGTAGTGTAGTGATGCACTGTAGTGATGCAGTGCAGTGATGTAATGTAGTGATGCACTGTAGTGATGCAGTGTAGTGATGTAGTGTAGTGATGCACTGTAGTGATGTAATATAGTGATGCACTGTATTGATGCACTGTAGTGATGCAGTGTAGTGATGCAGTGTAGTGATGTAGTGTAGTGATGCACTGTAGTGATACCCTGTAGTGATGTAGTGCAGTGATGGGTAATGAGTTGTACTGGGGAGCTCTGAGGGGAAGGAAGGGTCAGGGCTGAGTTCAACACCTTCTACCTTGACAGCTCATTTCCTTTAAAATGGATGACTCTGGGATTTTGATGCCTCATTCATAACGGAGTCTGGTGAGGGAAGATCACAAGGATGATTAGAGAATGCTTCTCTGCAGCTTTTAGCCCTTGAACAGAACTGAGAACAGTTGCTGGTTAATAGTGAGCCATGAGCCTCTCTCCATTCAACAGGGATGTCACATCCCCTCTCTGTACTCCTGACTCACCTGGATCCTCTGATGTTACCAGGTTAAAGGTGGACTGCAGGTGGAACCTCATTTAGTAACCAAAGCTGTGTCTGCTGGGATGATTGCCTGCTGACACCTTAAGACCAGCTGAGGAGTTCACCTCTTCTCCACCAGCGTCTGACAGTTCAATGAAGTAGGGACCTTCCCAGTGTGGGCGAGGTCTGGGTGGGGATGCCAGGACTGTCTTCAGGTAGAATGACCTGTCCTGGCCATCTGAGCCCCAGCCCTCTGACCACGTGGTGTCTGAAAGGACAGGTCTGTCACCTGGATTTCTAGCATGTTCTGTGTTCTAGTCCACACAGTGTTCCTGCTTGTAAGTAAGATCCTGACTCGCCTCTCTGTTCTGTGACTCAAAGAGTGAGTCTCATCAAACAGTGTCTGTTCTGAGCTGAAGGGGGGTGATTAAAGGGCCATTAGAGGTGTTCACACCAGGAGCACCTCCACTGGGGCTCTGTAGCTTCTCTCCTGTCCCACATCACTCCCCTGTCCCCTGACCATGACCTTGTCACCTTGTCACCCTGTCACACCCACGTTTCTTCCTGCAGGCCTGGTTCCAGCTTAGATCATCTGATGGAGAACACGCATTGACCGTGTTGGCATGGCTTCCTCTTGGAATATTGCCCTGAGAGTTTCTGGCTTCACTTCAGTATCTCTCTCTCTCTCTCTCTCTCTGTCTCTCTACTGACTTCCTGTGGTGGCAGAGCTGACTCGCCCATCGTCTCCTTCACAGACCGGCCAGCAGCCCATGCTGTGACTAGTGACAGACCGTTCAGAATTTGTGAATGTAAAACAAACACATTGATTTTGTGGTGCCTGCAACCTGAACACATAGAACATTCCCCACAGGAAGTGGAACATGCCCCACAGGAAGTGGAATATTCCTCGCAGGAAGTGGTTGTCTGTTGGTGGCAGATGGGCTGCACAGACCCACCAGCCATCTCTCAGCAGGCTGCAACTGACAGCTGTCCAGACAGACCATAATACAAAAAAATGATTCATGTTTCACCTAGCAACACAGTGTTAGTTCGACTGACTCCATTGGAATACAAATTAAAAGTATTTACTGTGTTTAGTGTCATAAAGGGGTGTGTTCACGGCTCACTTCACCATCTGTAGTCTGACCCACATTGGACTGGTTTGGGTTGGAGTCCCCTGTGAGCCGCCTTCTGGTTGGCTGGGCACCTCGTTAGGCGTAAGGGGGTGATGAATGAGGATGAGTGAGGAGCTCCTGGGTCCTGGGGTCCATGCTACCCCGGGGAGGTTCAAGCTGCAGACCTGAGGGATCCTGGCTCCCTGGGGTCTGCAGGGTACAGAGAACCTTCACCTCCTGGAGGAGTGACCTGGTGACAGAGGTGCAGCATTGCACTTCTGGCCTGAGCTGTGTGGTCCTGCACTCCAGCTGTGTTTGTCCCTAGAGTGTTGTATGATGGTAGCACCATGTTCAGTGTGATCGTCTTGTATTCTGGTGTGTGCATCCTTCTGGTGGATGCTCCACACTGTTGGACGATCTGATTCACAGCATCTTGGTTACCGTGACAACGCCGCCCATCTGCCCCCGGGTCCTCAAACCAGTACCGTCTCTCCCACAGAACCATGATGTCATTTTAATTAGCCAATCAGCAGGAGAGGAAGGGCTTAATGGAGTTTCTCTCTGCAGGAGAGAGATAGAGATAAAGAGAATCAAGTATACAAATACTTGGAGAGGGAGGTGAAGAGAGTGTTTGTGAGAGGGGGGTGAGTGTGTGGGGTTTTCTGAATGGATTTGTTGCTCCACCTTGAGAAGCTGTCTTCATGAATGAGGGATGACACCGTCTCCATCCACATGAGGATCACCAATAGGCCTTATGCGCCTTGCGGCCATCTTGGTTGTGAGTGCGAGCCAGGCGGGGGAGTGGACCCGTGGTGTTGCCAGGTAACGGCGGGTGACTGATCACCTCCAGGCTTCGTCTCCAGGACAGAGTGCGCTACATGGTGGTTCTGCACGCGTTTTTCATTTCCCTTCACCACCGCCTACATGAGCTCCTGCAACCAGGAGCCCAGCGAGCGATGTGATTGGAGCAGACAGGGAGAGACGGGAGTCTTTTTGAAATGTAACCCCTCTGTGAAAACAATCAGCTCCCCTCGCGACAAAAGTGGCAGACAGCAGACGCTGCTGGAATGCTGATGGCCTCACGGGCCCAGGGATGACACTCTGGAGCTCTGACACGTCTCTACAGAGGGGCACAGGGCTGCTCTACAGAGGAACACAGGGCTGCTCTACAGAGGAACACAGGGCTGCTCTACAGAGGAACACAGGGCTGCTCTACAGAGGAACACACAGCTGCCCTACAGAGGAACACACGGCTGCTCTACAGAGGAACACAGGGCTGCTCTACAGAGGAACACACGGCTGCTCTACAGAGGAACACACGGCTGCTCTACAGAGGGGCATAGGGCTGCTCTACAGAGGAACACAGGGCTGCTCTACAGAGGAACACAGGGCTGCTCTACAGAGGAACACACGGCTGCTCTACAGAGGGGCATAGGGCTGCTCTACAGAGGAACACAGGGCTGCTCTACAGAGGAACACAGGGCTGCTCTACAGAGGAGCACAGGGGTGCTCTACAGAGGAACACAGGGCTGCTCTACAGAGGAACACACGGCTGCTCTACAGAGGTACACACGGCTGCTCTACAGAGGAACACAGGGCTGCTCTACAGAGGAACACAGGGCTGCTCTTCAGAGGAACATAGGGCTGCTCTACAGAGGAACACAGGGCTGCTCTTCAGAGGAACATAGGGCTGCTCTACAGAGAGGCACAGGGCTGCTCTGCTGTCAGTAGCTTGACTCCGGGGGGGGGGGGGTTAGCACTAGCGCCATGCTAGCCTAGTGGACTGCTTCCACGCTGTTTAATGGGCGTCATCACCACCGCAGTCTTCCTCTGTGGTCGACCCGGCAACTCTTGGCAGGAGGCAACGGGTTCAGGGTTGCTCAAGGGCGCTAGGGCTGTGGTTGCCTGCAATGATTTCACAGAAAAGAAATCTTGGTAACAGTGATTCATGGAAAGCTATTTGAACATCTCATTTTTGTTTGTTTATATTTTCCCTTGTAAAATCAAGGCAGAATAAACATCATTCTGTGTATAATAAATGTAAATAATATTCCATTCTGACAGAGCCCCTTCATGGCATATATCTATATATATCATGGCAGCTTTGCTCGTTAGCTACAACACAGGTTTAAGCTCTAAGGTTTAACCAATTAAGTTGAACCAATCATGTGTGACCAATCAGCTGGTTGCAAATCGTTAATTTTATGGACGTGGTACTCTCCAGCAGCTTCGGCAAGACATCACTCCAGTGTGTCAGGGATTCAGCCAGTGACATCACTCCAGTGTGTCAGGGATTCACCCAGTGACATCACTCCAGTGTGTCAGGGATTCACCCAGTGACATCACTCCAGTGTGTCAGGGATTCACCCAGTGACATCACTCCAGTGTGTCAGGGATTCACCCAGTGACATCACTCCAGTGTGTCAGGGATTCAGCCAGTGACATCACTCCAGTGTGTCAGGGATTCACCCAGTGACATCACTCCAGTGTGTCAGGGATTCACCCAGTGACATCACTCCAGTAGCTCTGGTCAGCTGTCACTCTGCCTGGTCAGAGGAGTTTTAGATGACTGGGCTTTGTGTATTGACAGTCAGAGGATGTTCTGGATGTTTGTGATGTTTCTGGGTGTTTCTGGATCTTCCTGGATGCTGACCTTTCCCAGATGTTTACCTTCTGCCTGTGTTTGTCTGCAGTCCGGCTGCATTTATTTATCAAGCCCTTTATCTCTGTTGCCAGGACTGACGGGCCATGCTCAGACCCAGCCAGCTCAGACTGAGTAACCTTTACACACTCCTGGATGTCGCCATGGCAACACAGTAACACAATGCTGTGTAGTGTGTGCATGTGGGTTTGTGTGCATTTATGCAGCGTCTCCTCTTGCATGAGGAGGTGTAGAGGGGGAGTAGAGGAGGGGGAGGAAGTCTAGAAGAGGAGGAGGAGAGGCGATGGAGGAGGAGTAAAAAAGTAATAGGATGAGGACAAGAGGAGGGAGCAGGACAGCACTCCTCAAGGTCAGATCTCTGCAGTTCACCTCCTGACCCCTGACCCCTGACCCCTGACCCCCATCGCCTCCATCAGGTGGAGCTGGAGCTGCTGGGGTAAGCGTCTCTGTGGTGATGTCTAAACTGGAACATTACGACACTGTGGAAAGATGTGTTCATTCACACCATACTCTCTACACACCATACACCATGATCCAGAGAATCACTTAGACACACTGGATTATACTCCCACAGAGGAGGGGAGCTGGGAGAGGGGGGGCAGAGGCAGAGAAGGAGAGAAGGAGAGAAGGAGAGGGGAAGAGAGGCTGAAATAACAGAAGTTTTCTGCTCGTTGAGCTTTTCTGTTTGAATGTTCATCCTGTCTCCAGTCCACGTGTCTCTCAGCTCAGCGCTGGTCTGACTGCAGCTTCTGATCTTCTGGTTGTTACAGCTCCATGTGGACTGAGGCTGAGGAGCAGGGCATGTACCAGTCATCACTCTGGAACCCCTCACATCCTCTACACCACCCTCACATCCTCTACACCACCCTCACATCCTCTACACCACCCTCACATTCTGTACACCACCTTCGCATCCTCTACACCACCCTCACATCCTCTACACCACCCTCACATTCTGTACACCACCTTCAGAT
>JAXIVH010000022.1:351746-353871 GCA_036785325.1 Urophycis tenuis | reverse complement strand
CTTGTGTCTCTATAGTCTGTGGTGATCATACTGTCTCTGTGTCTCTCTTAGGTGCTGTCTCCTCCTCCCTTCCCCCAGGGGAGAGCAGAGCTGTGGAGGTCAGAGGGACAGGAAACATCTCGTGATGCTTAACAACGTTCCTGTGTGCCGCGTGTGTCCTGAGGGAACAGCCTCCCTGTGGAGAGACATGGAACGTTCCTGTGTGCCGCGTGTGTCCTGAGGGAACAGCCTCCCTGTGGAGAGACATGGACACTGTGGAGAGACATGGACACTGTGGAGGGACATGGACACTGTGGAGAGACATGGACACTGTGGAGAGACATGGACACTGTGGAGGGACATGGACACTGTGGAGAGACATGGACACTGTGGAGGGACATGGACACTGTGGAGGGACATGGACACTGTGGAGAGACATGGACACTGTGGAGGGACATGGACACTGTGGAGAGACATGGACACTGTGGAGGGACATGGACACTGTGGAGAGACATGGACACTGTGGAGAGACATGGACACTGTGGAGAGACATGGACACTGTGGAGAGACATGGACACTGTGGAGGGACATGGACACTGTGGAGAGCCTCCCTGTGGAGAGACATGGACACTGTGGAGGGACATGGACACTGTGGAGGACATGGACACTGTGGAGG
Organism: Urophycis tenuis; assembly: GCA_036785325.1. NCBI lineage: Eukaryota > Metazoa > Chordata > Actinopteri > Gadiformes > Phycidae > Urophycis > Urophycis tenuis. Next base: position 353,216 of record JAXIVH010000022.1, on the reverse strand, counting down.
GACATGGACACTGTGGAGAGACATGGACACTGTGGAGAGACATGGACACTGTGGAGAGACATGGACACTGTGGAGGGACATGGACACTGTGGAGGGACATGGACACTGTGGAGAGACATGGACACGGTGCACAGCCTGTCATTATGGCTGGAGGAAGACGCCGCACAGGGCTGCTGTAACGCTGCCCAACACCACTGTAGGGTTGAAATGTATCCGCTGTGATCATCAAAATGAAGACTATCTGGTTTGGACTTCAGCTCTCTGGCGCGAGGACCCACTGCAGGACCCACTGGACTCTTGTTCACAGCCAGCCTCTGTTTTCCTCAAAGTCTCATCATCATGAGAAGTAAGAGAAGATGAAAAGGATTTGACAACTGAACCATCATTTAGCTTCTGGAGTCAGACTTGTGAATTACATCAGCTGTTTCTGTAACGTCTTCCTCAGACCCTGATAACATGCCTCACCTGTCTCCTTTTCTGATGTGTGATTGGTTCAGTCAGGGGATGGGCATGGCCAATCACACTGGTCTGTTGTCTGATTGGCTGTTATGTGTCGCAGACTTGTACAACAGGAGAGCAGAAATCACCCAGCCATTAAAAGCTCATCACTGTACAGGAATGTGTGTGTGTGTGTGTGTGTGAGTGTGTGTTTGTATGTGTGTGTGTGTGTGTGTGTGAGTGTGAGTGTGAGTGTGTGTGTGTGTGTGTGTGTGTGTGTGTGTGTGTGTGTGTGTGTGTGTGTGTGTGTGTAAGACATATTTCTGGCCATTCACACAAATTTCAATTCACACAAACCACACGCACACACACACCACAAAACACATACACCAGACTGTTTAGCTCCCAACATCAGTGGCTGCTCCAGAGGTCAGAGGTCATAATGTTTAGGCCCCGCCCACCCCTGCTCTGTAATGAGGAACATTCCTGGGAGGCGGGAAACATGTTTTGATGGACAGGCGAGTGGCCACATGCATATCGTTGTGATTATGGGATACCACCGTGCCCTTGGTCGCCGTGCCAACGCAAATATGGTCCAATGCACTCAGAGGCCAGCAGCCTCAGTCTAGGTGGGAGGAGTCTCTCTCTCTCTCTCTCTCTCTCTCTCTCTCTCTCTCTCTCTCTCTCTCTCTCTCTGTCTCTCTCTCTCTCTCTCTGTCTCTCTCTCTCTCTCTCTCTCTCTCTCTCTCTCTCTCTCTCTCTCTCTCTCGCTCTCTGTGTTTCAACCTGTGTCTCTGTCTCTCTGTCTCTCTCTCAGGCTGTATACAGTAGTATGTCCATCTGGGGGCGATGTTCTGACCCGGTCCGGGCTGTGAGACAACAGCCTGTACCGCTCACCCTAACCCAGGCCTGAGAGAGTTGATAAATAGTGCTTTCACTTTTGAACTTGACCTCTCTCCTCCCTCTTCATCTGACCAGTAAACAGCCTGTCCTCTCCTCCCTCTTCATCTGGACCAGTAAACAGCCTGTCCT
>JAXIVH010000022.1:334246-341746 GCA_036785325.1 Urophycis tenuis | reverse complement strand
GTCTGGCAACAGAGATAAAGGGCTTGATAAATAAATGCAGCCGGACTGCAGACAAACACAGGCAGAAGGTAAACATCTGGGAAAGGTCAGCATCCAGGAAGATCCAGAAACACCCAGAAACATCAGAAACATCCAGAACATCCTCTGACTGTCAATACACAAAGCCCAGTCATCTAAAACTCCTCTGACCAGGCAGAGTGACAGCTGACCAGAGCTACTGGAGTGATGTCACTGGTGAATCCCTGACACACTGGAGTGATGTCACTGGGTGAATCCCTGACACACTGGAGTGATGTCACTGGCTGAATCCCTGACACACTGGAGTGATGTCACTGGTGAATCCCTGACACACTGGAGTGATGTCACTGGCTGAATCCTGACACACTGGAGTGATGTCACTGGGAATCCTGACACACTGGAGTGATGTCACTGGGTGAATCCCTGACACACTGGAGTGATGTCACTGGGTGAATCCCTGACACACTGGAGTGATGTCACTGGGTGAATCCCTGACACACTGGAGTGATGTCACTGGGTGAATCCCTGACACACTGGAGTGATGTCACTGGGTGAATCCCTGACACACTGGAGTGATGTCACTGGGTGAATCCCTGACACACTGGAGGGATGTCACTGGGTGAATCCCTGACACACTGGAGGGATGTCTTGCCGAAGCTGCTGGAGAGTACCACGTCCATAAAATTAACGATTTGCAACCAGCTGATTGGTCACACATGATTGGTTCAACTTAATTGGTTAAACCTTAGAGCTTAAACCTGTGTTGTAGCTAACGAGCAAAGCTGCCATGATATATATAGATATATGCCATGAAGGGGCTCTGTCAGAATGGAATATTATTTACATTTATTATACACAGAATGATGTTTATTCTGCCTTGATTTTACAAGGGAAAATATAAACAAACAAAAATGAGATGTTCAAATAGCTTTCCATGAATCACTGTTACCAAGATTTCTTTTCTGTGAAATCATTGCAGGCAACCACAGCCCTAGCGCCCTTGAGCAACCCTGAACCCGTTGCCTCCTGCCAAGAGTTGCCGGGTCGACCACAGAGGAAGACTGCGGTGGTGATGACGCCCATTAAACAGCGTGGAAGCAGTCCACTAGGCTAGCATGGCGCTAGTGCTAACCCCCCCCCCCCCCCCCCCCCCGGAGTCAAGCTACTGACAGCAGAGCAGCCCTGTGCCTCTCTGTAGAGCAGCCCTATGTTCCTCTGAAGAGCAGCCCTGTGTTCCTCTGTAGAGCAGCCCTATGTTCCTCTGAAGAGCAGCCCTGTGTTCCTCTGTAGAGCAGCCCTGTGTTCCTCTGTAGAGCAGCCGTGTGTTCCTCTGTAGAGCAGCCGTGTGTTCCTCTGTAGAGCAGCCCTGTGTTCCTCTGTAGAGCACCCCTGTGCCCCTCTGTAGAGCAGCCCTGTGTTCCTCTGTAGAGCAGCCCTGTGTTCCTCTGTAGAGCAGCCCTATGCCCCTCTGTAGAGCAGCCGTGTGTTCCTCTGTAGAGCAGCCGTGTGTTCCTCTGTAGAGCAGCCCTGTGTTCCTCTGTAGAGCAGCCCTGTGTTCCTCTGTAGAGCAGCCGTGTGTTCCTCTGTAGGGCAGCTGTGTGTTCCTCTGTAGAGCAGCCCTGTGTTCCTCTGTAGAGCAGCCCTATGCCCCTCTGTAGAGCAGCCGTGTGTTCCTCTGTAGAGCAGCTGTGTGTTCCTCTGTAGAGCAGCCCTGTGTTCCTCTGTAGAGCAGCCCTATGCCCTCTGTAGAGCAGCCGTGTGTTCCTCTGTAGAGCAGCCCTGTGTTCCTCTGTAGAGCAGCCGTGTGTTCCTCTGTAGAACAGCCCTGTGCCCTTCTGTAGAGCACCCCTGTGCCCCTCTGTAGAGACGTGTCTGAGCTCCAGAGTGTCATCCCTGGGCCCGTGAGGCCATCAGCATTCCAGCAGCGTCTGCTGTCTGCCACTTTTGTCGCGAGGGGAGCTGATTGTTTTCACAGAGGGGTTACATTTCAAAAAGACTCCCGTCTCTCCCTGTCTGCTCCAATCACATCGCTCGCTGGGCTCCTGGTTGCAGGAGCTCATGTAGGCGGTGGTGAAGGGAAATGAAAAACGCGTGCAGAACCACCATGTAGCGCACTCTGTCCTGGAGACGAAGCCTGGAGGTGATCAGTCACCCGCCGTTACCTGGCAACACCACGGGTCCACTCCCCCGCCTGGCTCGCACTCACAACCAAGATGGCCGCAAGGCGCATAAGGCCTATTGGTGACCCTCATGTGAATGGAGACGGTGTCATCCCTCATTCATGAAGACAGCTTCTCAAGGTGGAGCAACAAATCCATTCAGAAAACCCCACACACTCACCCCCCTCTCACAAACACTCTCTTCACCTCCCTCTCCAAGTATTTGTATACTTGATTCTCTTTATCTCTATCTCTCTCCTGCAGAGAGAAACTCCATTAAGCCCTTCCTCTCCTGCTGATTGGCTAATTAAAATGACATCATGGTTCTGTGGGAGAGACGGTACTGGTTTGAGGACCCGGGGGCAGATGGGCGGCGTTGTCACGGTAAACCAAGATGCTGTGAATCAGATTGTCCAACAGTGTGGAGCATCCACCAGAAGGATGCACACACCAGAATACAAGAGGATCACACTGAACATGGTGCTACCATCATACAACACTCTAGGGACAAACACAGCTGGAGTGCAGGACCACACAGCTCAGGCCAGAAGTGCAATGCTGCACCTCTGTCACCAGGTCACTCCTCCAGGAGGTGAAGGTTCTCTGTACCCTGCAGACCCCAGGGAGCCAGGATCCCTCAGGTCTGCAGCTTGAACCTCCCAGGGTAGCATGGACCCCAGGACCCAGGAGCTCCTCACTCATCCTCATTCATCACCCCCTTACGCCTAACGAGGTGCCCAGCCAACCAGAAGGCGCTCACAGGGGACTCCAACCCAAACCAGTCCAATGTGGGTCAGACTACAGATGGTGAAGTGAGCCGTGAACACACCCCTTTATGATACTAAACACAGTAAATACTTTTATTTTGTATTCCAATGGAGTCAGTCGAACTAACACTGTGTTGCTAGGTGAAACATGAATCATTTTTTTTGTATTATGGTCCGTCTGGACAGCTGTCAGTTGCAGCCTGCTGAGAGATGGCTGGTGGGTCTGTGCAGCCCATCTGCCACCAACAGACAACCACTTCCTGCGAGGAATATTCCACTTCCTGTGGGGCATGTTCCACTTCCTGTGGGGAATGTTCCACTTCCTGTGGGGAATGTTCCATGTGTTCAGGTTGCAGGCACCACAAAATCAATGTGTTTGTTTTACATTCACAAATTCTGAACGGTCTGTCACTAGTCACAGCATGGGCTGCTGGCCGGTCTGTGAAGGAGACGATGGGCGAGTCAGCTCTGCCACCACAGGAAGTCAGTAGAGAGACAGAGAGAGAGAGAGAGAGAGAGAGAGAGAGAGAGAGAGAGAGAGAGAGAGAGAGAGAGATACTGAAGTGAAGCCAGAAACTCTCAGGGCAATATTCCAAGAGGAAGCCATGCCAACACGGTCAATGCGTGTTCTCCATCAGATGATCTAAGCTGGAACCAGGCCTGCAGGAAGAAACGTGGGTGTGACAGGGTGACAAGGTGACAAGGTCATGGTCAGGGGACAGGGGAGTGATGTGGGACAGGAGAGAAGCTACAGAGCCCCAGTGGAGGTGCTCCTGGTGTGAACACCTCTAATGGCCCTTTAATCACCCCCCCTTCAGCTCAGAACAGACACTGTTTGATGAGACTCACTCTTTGAGTCACAGAACAGAGAGGCGAGTCAGGATCTTACTTACAAGCAGGAACACTGTGTGGACTAGAACACAGAACATGCTAGAAATCCAGGTGACAGACCTGTCCTTTCAGACACCACGTGGTCAGAGGGCTGGGGCTCAGATGGCCAGGACAGGTCATTCTACCTGAAGACAGGCCTGGCATCCCCACCCAGACCTCGCCCACACTGGGAAGGTCCCTACTTCATTGAACTGTCAGACGCTGGTGGAGAAGAGGTGAACTCCTCAGCTGGTCTTAAGGTGTCAGCAGGCAATCATCCCAGCAGACACAGCTTTGGTTACTAAATGAGGTTCCACCTGCAGTCCACCTTTAACCTGGTAACATCAGAGGATCCAGGTGAGTCAGGAGTACAGAGAGGGGATGTGACATCCCTGTTGAATGGAGAGAGGCTCATGGCTCACTATTAACCAGCAACTGTTCTCAGTTCTGTTCAAGGGCTAAAAGCTGCAGAGAAGCATTCTCTAATCATCCTTGTGATCTTCCCTCACCAGACTCCGTTATGAATGAGGCATCAAAATCCCAGAGTCATCCATTTTAAAGGAAATGAGCTGTCAAGGTAGAAGGTGTTGAACTCAGCCCTGACCCTACCTTCCCCTCAGAGCTCCCCAGTACAACTCATTACCCATCACTGCACTACATCACTACAGGGTATCACTACAGTGCATCACTACACTACATCACTACACTGCATCACTACACTGCATCACTACAGTGCATCAATACAGTGCATCACTATATTACATCACTACAGTGCATCACTACACTACATCACTACACTGCATCACTACAGTGCATCACTACATTACATCACTGCACTGCATCACTACAGTGCATCACTACAGTGCATCACTACACTACTTCACTACAGTGCATCACTACAGTGCATCACTACACTACATCACTACAGTGCATCACTACACTGCATCACTACACTACATCACTACACTGCATCACTACACTGCATCACTACAGTGCATCACTACACAACATCACTATAGTGTATCACTACACTACATCACTACAGTGTATCATTACAGTGCATCACTACACTACATCACTACACTACATCAGTACACTGCATCACTACACTGCATCACTACAGTGCATCACTACACTACATCACTACACTACATCACTACACTACATCAGTACACTACATCACTACAGTGCATCACTACACTACATCACTACAGAGCATCACTACACTACATCACTACAGTGTATCACTACACTACATCACTAGAGAGCATCACTACACTACATCACTACAGTGCATCACTACAGAGCATCACTACACTACATCACTACAGTGCATCACTACAGTGCATCACTACACTACGTCACTACACTACATCACTACAGTGCATCACTACAGAGCATCACTACACTACTTTACATCACTACAGTGCATCACTACTTTACATCACTACAGTGCATCACTACAGCGCATCACTACAGTGCATCACTACACTACATCACTACACTACATCACTACAGTGCATCACTACACTACATCACTACACTACATCACTACAGTGCATCACTACAGAGCATCACTACACTACATCACTACAGTGCATCACTACAGCGCATCACTACAGTGCATCACTACACTACATCACTACACTACATCACTACAGAGCATCACTACACTACATCACTACAGTGCATCACTACAGAGCATCACTACACTACATCACTACACTGCATCACTACACTACATCACTACAGAGCATCACTACACTACATCACTACAGTGCATCACTACAGAGCATCACTACACTACATCACTACAGTGCATCACTACAGAGCATCACTACACTACATCACTACACTGCATCACTACACTACATCACTACAGTGCATCACCACAGTGCATCACTACACTACTTCACTACAGTGCATCACTACAGTGCATCACTACACTACATCACTACAGTGCATCACTCCACTTCCTCCTCTCAGTTTCAGGATAATTGCCTCACATGAGGTCTGGTCCCGTCCATCTCGCTGAGGTTTGGACGGGTCCGCAGCGCTCGGGTCTCAGAAGTCCCTCGGCGCCGACTAAAGAGGTTCTACTGGCCGACCTCGGCGCGACCTCCAGGAGGACTCCTGGTTATTAATCTCTCGCCGCTCCCGTTGTCAGCAGAAAGCCGCGGTGGTTTCCTCGAGCCGAGCTCTGGAATCTTCTCCTGGAGAAAGGAGTGATTATGAAAAACACAGCCAGATGTTGGCTGGCTCTGGCGATACCGTTCCCCTTCGACTGGAGCAGAAGAAACGCCGTCGGCGGCCAACTGGCACGGATGTCACCGGAAGTGGTTTCATTTAGTCTCAATAAGGAGGAGACTCCAGACCAAGGTTATCGATACAACGAGTGACTGCTGAGCAGCTTCTCTTCCCAGGCCTCTCAAGCGCTCCTCAGCCACACGGCCAGATCTGCTGGTCGTCAGCAGAGACAACATGTCTTGTTGTCTGAGCGTTTTAAGCTCTCTATCCAGAAGCAATGGAAACACTGACTGAATGGTTGAATTAATATTAGAATTGACACGGTTAAACCTAATTAGTTATTCATTCTGTTAATCAGTGATTCATTAATAGTTTATCAGAGTAGGTTTGTCAGCCGTTTTTATGTGATACTTAAACGTGCGTTGATGCATAAAGGAACTGTTAACCATTGAATCACTCTAAAAGCATTCATCTAACCCTTCCCTGCACCAGACTGCTCCAGCTCGTCAGCCCTCAGTGACCTCATGGAGAGGAGGCGCTCACAGAGAAGGAAATAGTCTGCTTGGTAATGAGTTCTGTTCATTGAAGCCTTCAAAGAACACGTCCACCCTGGCTGCCCTTGTCCACAGGTCCACACTTCCCAGGTCTTCAACATGGCCTGATGAGCTCTGAGGACAGAACCAAACGTCTAACCTCGTTGGTATGATGTTCATGTTTCCTTTGAAGGCCAACATGGTGATAAAGGGAGGAGGGATGCCAATCAACTTGATGGCACATCAAGAGCGGAGGTTCATCTACGTTGAAGACATCTCAGAGGGTGTGTCTGGCCATGATGGGCTATTCCAACAACAATCTGACTTCCTTGAAAACATGACTCTTTTCTATAACTAATGTAATAATCTAATGTAGTTTAAGATAATTTAATTCAATGGAATCTACTTGGTCTTCACTATCTGCCACTTGCAGCATGAACAGAAATTCCCAGCATGCATCAGTCCTGTAATTAGTGGCTAATTATTCTAATTCTAATAAAAAAAAATGCAGATTACTGTTCTGGCTGGGGCAGCTTCTGATCATCACTGGCTCTTTCTTTGTTGTAAAACCTTCTAATATGAATGAGCTCAATCCACCAGATGTGTGATTAAGAACGATAAAACTGAATGAAGATGAATGGTGGGAAAGGTAAAGTTTACAAAGAGCTTTTTCTCTCCATCCTCTGTTGTTCACGGACAGTGTGATTCTCACACAGGGCCCTGAACTAATGTCCTGCTAGAGGCTCTCTCTCCGTCAGCACATCCCTGAACTTCTTTCTAAGGGAAAAAACCTCAACTACTTTCCGAAAAAGTGGAAAAACGAACCGGAGAGCTTTGTGCAGAAGCTCTGTAATCCCAGAGACTCCAGCGGTCCGACTCCACCATCATCCTGTCCTTGATTGGCTG
>JAXIVH010000022.1:323518-329046 GCA_036785325.1 Urophycis tenuis | reverse complement strand
GTTGGGTCAGTGAGACATGTTGGATTAATCAATCAAGGTGAAAGCATCAAGATTTCCTAGGAAGTCAGTCGTTGTAGGAGTCCTGCTCTGTATCTCACATCAAAGCGCTGGTTGCCATGGCGCCGCGTGATGGAGACCAGCTTCCTTCATCTGCTCATCTCTGATGAGAGCTTGTTGCTGAGCATTGTCTTATGTGTTGTGGTGTGTGTGTGTGTGTGTGTGCATGCGTGTAGGATGGATTCTTGGACCAGAACTTCTTTCTGTAGACCACTCTACTCTACTCTACTCTACTCTACTGTACTCTACTGTACTCTACTCTACTCTACTGTACTCTACTGTACTCTACTCTACTCTACTGTACTCTACTCTACTGTACTCTACTCTACTCTACTGTACTCTACTGTACTCTACTCTACTCTACTCTACTTCACTCTACTCTACTGTACTCTACTGTACTCTACTCTACTCTACTCTACTGTACTCTACTGTACTCTACTCTACTCTACTGTACTCTACTGTACTCTACTCTACTCTACTCTACTTCACTCTACTCTACTGTACTCTACTCTACTCTACTCTACTCTACTCTACTCTACTCTACTCTACTTCACTCTACTCTACTCTACTCTACTGTACTCTACTCTACTCTACTCTACTCTACTCTACTCTACTCTACTCAACCTGCTCCACTGTAGAGTCCACTGCAGGACTCAGTTTTGGCACTCTTGATTCAAAATGTAGCATCATTGAATGCATGTGCTTTTGGTTCATTCTTAGACTAGTTGGACAAGTTAGGGGTCACTGGCGACTCTTTGCAAGGAGAAGGGAAAACACTAGGATGTCAATCACTGTATCCCTGGTGACAGCCGCTCTGGAGTCAGACGCTCTGGAGACAAACACAGTGTGTCCTCTGGTCTGACGGAGGACGCTGCACAACATCCTGTCCTAGAGGTGAAGGAGAAGAGGGGACCTCAGCGATGGCCCAGGACGGTCTCCTTTACTCCTCCTCACTCCTCCTTCAGACACACCTCCATCTGCTGTGGTCTGACAGGTGGGGTCGTAAACATCCCAGTCCCAGTCGGGCAACTAGCCACCATGAGGCCTCCCGTCCCCATGGCCCCTCAGCCTGCCACCATGAGGCCTCCCTGTCCCCCATGGCCCCTCAGCCACCATGAGGCCTCCCCGTCCCCCATGGCCCCTCAACCACCATGAGGCCTCCCCGTCCCCCATGGCCCCTCAGCCACCATGAGGCCTCCCCGTCCCCCATGGCCCCTCAGCCTGCCACCATGAGGCCTCCCCGTCCCCCATGGCCCCTCAGCCACCATGAGGCCTCCCCGTCCCCCATGGCCCCTCAGCCACCATGAGGCCTCCCCGTCCCCCATGGCCCCTCAGCCACCATGAGGCCTCCCCGTCCCCCATGGCCCCTCAGCCACCATGAGGCCTCCCGTCCCCCATGGCCCTCAGCCACCATGAGGCTCCCCGTCCCCCATGGCCCCTCAGCCACCATGAGGCCTCCCCGTCCCCCATGGCCCCTCAGCCACCATGAGGCCTCCCCGTCCCCCATGGCCCCTCAGCCACCATGAGGCCTCCCCGTCCCCCATGGCCCCTCAGCCTGCCACCATGAGGCCTCCCCGTCCCCCATGGCCCCTCAGCCACCATGAGGCCTCCCCGTCCCCCATGGCCCCTCAGCCACCATGAGGCCTCCCTGTCCCCCATGGCCCCTCAGCCACCATGAGGCCTCCCCGTCCCCCATGGCCCTCAGCCACCATGAGGCCTCCCCGTCCCCATGGCCCCTCAGCCACCATGAGGCCTCCCCGTCCCCCATGGCCCCTCAGCCTGCCACCATGAGGCCTCCCCGTCCCCCATGGCCCCTCAGCCACCATGAGGCCTCCCCGTCCCCCATGGCCCCTCAGCCTGCCACCATGAGGCTCCCCGTCCCCCATGGCCCCTCAGCCACCATGAGGCCTCCCCGTCCCCCATGGCCCCTCAGCCACCATGAGGCCTCCCCGTCCCCCATGGCCCCTCAGCCACCATGAGGCCTCCCCGTCCCCCATGGCCCCTCAGCCACCATGAGGCCTCCCCGTCCCCCATGGCCCCTCAGCCACCATGAGGCCTCCCCGTCCCCCATGGCCCCTCAGCCACCATGAGGCCTCCCCGTCCCCCATGGCCCCTCAGCCACCATGAGCCTCCCCGTCCCCCATGGCCCCTCAGCCTGCCACCATGAGGCCTCCCCGTCCCCCATGGCCCCTCAACCACCATGAGGCCTCCCCGTCCCCCATGGCCCCTCAGCCACCATGAGGCCTCCCCGTCCCCCATGGCCCCTCAGCCTGCCACCATGAGGCCTCCCTGTCCCCCATGGCCCCTCAGCCTGCCACCATGAGGCCTCCCCGTCCCCCATGGCCCCTCAGCCACCATGAGGCCTCCCCGTCCCCCATGGCCCCTCAGCCTGTCCATGACAGCACTTAGCTGTCGCCCCAGAGTGCTGCCGAACGACTCCGTGTGATTGGCTCTACAGAGAGCCAATCACACGGGAGGAGCGCTGCCCTAGTGCCGTCGCGCTGGCTGCTAGCGCCGCCGCGGAGCCTCTCCGGCCGCGCTAGCAGCCAGCCGTGAAATCAGTTGTTTCTTTCTCAGCACTGGGCCTCCTGGTAGCAGGTTATTATGAGCAGCAAGGGGCGAGGAGAAGGAGGTGGTCTCCCTGAGGAGGAGACGGAGGTGCTCTCTCTGAGGAGGAGAAGGAGGTGCTCTCTCTGACGAGGAGATGGAGGCGTCCTCTCTGAGGAGAAGATGGAGGTGTCTTCTTTGAGCAGAAGGAGGTGGTCTCCCTAAGGAAGAGAAGGATGTGGTCTTTGTGAAGAGGGGAAGGAGGTGGTCTCTCTCAGAAGGAGAAGGAGGTGGTCTCTCTCAGGAGGAGAAGGAGTAGTCTCCCTCAGGAGGAGAAGGAGGTGGTCTCTCTCAGAAGGAGAAGGAGGTGGTCTCTCTCAGGCGGGAGAAGGAGGTGGTCTCTCTCAGGGGGAGAAGGATGTGGTCTCCCTGAGGAGGAGAAGGAGGTGGTCTCTCTCAGAAGGAGAAGGAGGTGGTCTCCCTGAGGAGGAGAAGGAGGTGGTCTCTCTCAGGAGGAGAAGGAGGTGGTCTCTCTCAGGGGGAGAAGGAGGTAGTCTCCCTCAGGAGGAGAAGGAGGTGGTCTCTCTCAGGAGAGAAGGAGGTGGTCTCTCTCAGGGGAGAAGGAGGTGGTCTCTCTCAGGAGGAGAAGGAGGTGGTCTCTCTCAGAAGGAGAAGGAGGTGGTCTCTCTCAGGGGGAGAAGGAGGTGGTCTCTCTCAGAAGGAGAAGGAGGTGGTCTCTCTCAGGGGGAGAAGGAGGTGGTCTCCCTCAGGAGGAGAAGGAGGTGGTCTCCCTGAGGAGGAGAAGGAGGTGGTCTCTCTCAGGGGGAGAGGGAGGTGGTCTCCCTGAGGAGGAGAAGGAGGTGGTCTCGCCATCAACTCACGTTGGGCCATATTAGCTGTGGGTGCTAAACATGCTAAAGTATTAACTACCAGAGCTAACATCAAAGTACAAGCTGCCAGTGCTAATGTGCTAAAGTATTAGCTGCCAGCACTAACGTGCTAAAGTATTAGCTGACAGCACTAACATGCTAAAGTATTAGCTGCCAGCACTAACGTGCTAAAGCATTAGCTGCCAGCACTAACATGCTAAAGTATTAGCTGCAGCACTAATGTGCTAAAGTATTAGCTGCCAGCGCTAACGTGCTACGCCTACCCCCTAACACTACCACTCTCAGATCTGGCGCTCCATGGCATACTTCAAAGGCATTTTTGAGTTTGTTGGGTGTAAATATTAATGTATGCATTAATGAATGAACTGCATGTATTGCACTGTTCGTTCAACAGTGGCCAATCAAAATGCCACACACACCCACATACACATACACGCAGGTTTAATTGTTTTGCTCATGGCCGCTCGGCAACAGGGATTGTACCAGCAACCCATCTGTTTCCAGATGACTCCCATACATCACCACCTGGCCATCGTTGAGGACTTGTAGGCTGAGAGGAGGAGGAGGAGGAGAGGAGGAGGAGGAGGACTGTAGGCTGAGAGGAGGAGGAGGAGAGGAGAGAGAGGACTTGTAGGGCTGAGAGGAGGAGGAGGAGGAGGAGGAGAACTTGTAGCAAGCGGAGGAGGAGGAGGAGGAGGAGGAGGACTTGTAGGCTGAGAGGAGGAGGAGGAGGACTTGTAGGCTGAGAGGAGGAGGAGGACTTGTAGGCTAGCGGAGGAGGAGGAGGAGGAGGAGGAGGACTTGTAGGCTGAGAGGAGGAGGAGGAGGACTTGTAGGCTGAGAGGAGGAGGAGGAGGACTTGTAGGCTGAGAGGAGGAGGAGGACTTGTAGACTGAGAGGAGGAGGAGGAGGAGGAGGACTTGTAGACTGAGAGGAGGAGGAGGAGGAGGACTTGTATACTGAGAGGATGAGGAGGAGGACTTGTAGGCTGAGAGGAGGAGGAGGAGGACTTGTAGGCTGAGAGGAGGAGGAGGACTTGTAGACTGAGAGGAGGAGGAGGAGGAGGAGGACTTGTAGGCTAGCGGAGGAGGAGGGAGAGAGGAGGAGGACTTGTAGGCTGAGAGGAGGAGGAGGAGGACTTGTAGGCTAGCGGAGGAGGAGGAGGAGGAGGAGGAGGACTTGTAGGCTGAGAGGAGGAGGAGGAGGACTTGTAGGCTGAGAGGAGGAGGAGGACTTGTAGACTGAGAGGAGGAGGAGGAGGAGGAGGACTTGTATACTGAGAGGATGAGGAGGAGGACTTGTAGGCTGAGAGGAGGAGGAGGACTTGTAGACTGAGAGGAGGAGGAGGAGGAGGAGGACTTGTATACTGAGAGGATGAGGAGGAGGACTTGTAGGCTGAGAGGAGGAGGAGGAGGACTTGTAGGCTGAGAGGAGGAGGAGGACTTGTAGACTGAGAGGAGGAGGAGGAGGAGGAGGAGGACTTGTAGACTGAGAGGAGGAGGAGGAGGAGGAGACTTGAAGGCTGAGAGGAGGAGGAGGAGGAGGAGGACTTGTAGGCTGAGAGGAGGAGGAGGAGGAGGAGGAGGAGACTTGTAGGCTGAGAGGAGGAGGGGAGGAGGAGACTTGTAGGCTGAGAGGAGGAGGAGGAGGAGGAGGACTTGTAGGCTGAGAGGAGGAGGAGGAGGAAGAGGAGGAGGACTTGTAGACTGAGAGGAGGAGGAGGAGGAGGAGGACTTGTAGGCTGAGAGGAGGAGGAGGAGGAGGACTTGTAGACTGAGAGGAGGAGGAGGACTTGTAGGCTGAGAGGAGGAGGAGGAGGAGGACTTGTAGGTGTGAATAGTAGCTGTGGGGGCTACAAGGCCATGGCTACGTGGTTAGCATGTCAGTGAGCCCCCCCCAACACACACACACACACACACTGTGTTTGGTATTCAGTGAGTGTTTGTAACGCTCCAAGAGGTCAATAAAGTTTGATTGACGATGCTGGTTTAATCTGAGCAGATGTAAATGGCGTCTGTACATCCCCGCTGATTT
>JAXIVH010000022.1:303518-318518 GCA_036785325.1 Urophycis tenuis | reverse complement strand
TGGCTGACCAGCTCCTCAGGGTTGATAACCACAGGATGAAGAAGAGGGCAAAGGCCTTTCCTCATGTTGACCTGGATATAAATGGAGGGAGGTTACCATGCCAACCGGAGCGGGGGGGGCGATGGGGGGGACCACCCGTTTGCTGTGAATCCCCCGGAGAGGTGTGTCAACACGCAGGCGTGGAGGGATGGGAAGGACGCAAAGAAGAACATCTGACCTCCTGATGACCAAACAGAACACCACAACATCACCTGGGCAACACCTGGCCTAACGAAGCCTCATCAGAGGTTATGGTGACACTGAAACGCCTTCTAGAAGCTCTTCAGGACTGTGCTCTCAGCCAATCAGGGCAGAGTGCCCCAACTACAGGAGGGGAGGGGAGGGGAGGGGAGGGGGACGAGGAGAAGGAGGAGCAGGAGAACGGTAAGAGACTACTCTGGTCTGGTCTGGTCTGGTCTGGCTGTTCTCAGAGAAAGGACCAGGACTGGTCTTCTAACAGGGGAAGGTGGTGGTGATGGAGGGTCTTCTAACAGGGGAAGGTGGTGGTGATGGAGGGTCTTCTAACAGGGGAAGGTGGTGGTGATGGAGGGTCTTCTAACAGGGGAAGGTGGTGGTGATGGAGGGTCTTCTAACAGGGGAAGGTGGTGGTGATGGAGGGTCTTCTAACAGGGGAAGGTGGTGGTGATGGAGGGTCTTCTAACAGGGGAAGGTGGTGGTGATGGAGGGTCTTCTAACAGGGGAAGGTGGTGGTGATGGAGGGTCTTCTAACAGAGGAAGGTGGTGGTGATGGAGGGTCTTCTAACAGGGGAAGGTGGTGGTGATGGAGGGTCTTCTAACAGGGGAAGGTGGTGGTGATGGAGGGTCTTCTAACAGAGGAAGGTGGTGGTGATGGAGGGTCTTCTAACAGGGGAAGGTGGTGGTGATGGAGGGTCTTCTAACAGGGGAAGGTGGTGGTGATGGAGGGTCTTCTAACAGGGGAAGGTGGTGGTGATGGAGGGTCTTCTAACAGGGGAAGGTGGTGGTGATGGAGGGTCTTCTAACAGAGGAAGGTGGTGGTGATGGAGGGTCTTCTAACAGGGGAAGGTGGTGGTGATGGAGGGTCTTCTAACAGGGGAAGGTGGTGGTGATGGAGGGTCTTCTAACAGAGGAAGGTGGTGGTGATGGAGGGTCTTCTAACAGGGGAAGGTGGTGGTGATGGAGGGTCTTCTAACAGGGGAAGGTGGTGGTGATGGAGGGTCTTCTAACAGGGGAAGGTGGTGGTGATGGAGGGTCTTCTAACAGGGGAAGGTGGTGGTGATGGAGGGTCTTCTAACAGGGGAAGGTGGTGGTGATGGAGGGTCTTCTAACAGGGGAAGGTGGTGGTGATGGAGGGTCTTCTAACAGGGGAAGGTGGTGGTGATGGAGGGTCTTCTAACAGAGGAAGGTGGTGGTGATGGAGGGTCTTCTAACAGGGGAAGGTGGTGGTGATGGAGGGTCTTCTAACAGGGAAAGGTGGTGGTGATGGAGGGTCTTCTAACAGGGGAAGGTGGTGGTGATGGAGCTAGGGTGAGGACTGAGTCTGTCCAGTCGATGAGGAGAGTCACAGGTCCCAGCCGCGTTGTCACAGTGACATGGTGAGTGTGATATCACCCCTCCTGGTGACATCACCGCCAGACAGAGGGCTGGGGAGGACCTGAAGGAGGCCATGCCTTTGGATGCTCCATCACGCTACAGTCAGCTGTTCCACTTAAACACACACACACACACACACACACAGAATTTTATTCTGGGAAATCTAATTACTGCTTTTACTTTCGGAAGAGAAAACACACTTTAACCCTTGAGGAGGAGGAGGAGGAGGAGGAGGGGGGGAGGCAGCAAGGGAAAGAGAGGAATGAATGATGACGACCTCTGAAGACCACAGCGTTCCAGAGGGCCATGAGGCCACACCCCCCTCAGTGGGACTTGGAGACGGAACCAGCACCTGCTGTCTCAGACCTAGTCTGTCTCAGACCTAGTCTGTCCTGGACCCAGACTGTCTCAGACCTTGTCCTGGACCCAGACTGTCTCAGACCTAGTCTGTCCTGGACCCAGACTGTCCCGGACCCAGACTGTCCTGGACCCAGACTGTCCTGGACCCAGACTGTCTCAGACCTAGTCTGTCCTGGACCCAGACTGTCCTGGACCCAGACTGTCTCAGACCCAGACTGTCCCGGACCCAGACTGTCCCGGACCCAGACTGTCCCGGACCCAGACTGTCTCAGACCCAGACTGTCCTGGACCAGGGTCCGCCAGCCAAGATGTGATCAGAGTCATGTGATCAGATTCATGTAATCAGTCGTGTGATGAGTCATGTGATCACATCAAACGGAGACATGTTTAATATTCATGCTCATGTGTGTTCTGTTGGGAGGGGGGGGGCATGGTGTGATGACATCATCCTCCAAAATAGAGATGAGTCTTTATAGAGAGGACCTCAGGAGAATCACTCTCTCTCTCTCTCTCTCTCTCTCTCTCTCTCTCACTCTGCATGTCTCTCTGTCTCTAACTCTACATGTCTCTCTCTCTCTCTCTCTCTCTCTCTCTGACTCTACATATCTCTCTCACTCTTCATATCTCTCTCACTCTTCATGTCTCTCTCTCACTCTAAATGTCTCTCTCACTCTTCATGTCTCTCTCTCACTCTTCATGTCTCTCTCTCACTCTACATGTCTCTCTCCCACACTCTACATGTCTCTCTCTCTCACTCTACATGTCTCACTCTCTCTCACTCTACATGTCTCTCTCTCACGCTACATTTCTCTCTCATTCTACAGGTATCTCTCTCTCACTCTACATGTCTCTCTCATTCTACAAGTATCTCTCTCTCACTCTACATGACTCTCTCTCATTCTACATGTCTCTCTCTCACTCTACATGTCTCTCTCTCACTCTACATGTCTCTCTCTCTCACTCTACAGGTCTCTCTCTCTCACTCTACAGGTCTCTCTCACTCACCCTACAGGTCTCTCTCACTCTACATGTCTCTCTCTCACTCTACATGTCTCTCACTCTACATGTCTCTCTCTCACTCTACAGGTCTCTCTAACTCTACATGTCTCTCTCTCTCTCTCTCTCTCTCTCTCTCACACACTCTACATATCTCTCTCACTCTTCATATCTCTCTCACTCTTCATGTCTGTCTCTCACTCTACATGTCTCTCTCACTCTTCATGTCTCTCTCTCACTCTTCATGTCTCTCCCACACTCTACATGTCTCTCTCTCTCACTCTACATGTCTCACTCTCTCTCACTCTACATGTCTCTCTCTCACTCTACATGTCTCTCTCATTCTACAAGTATCTCTCTCTCACTCTACAAGTATCTCTCTCTCACTCTACATGACTCTCTCTCACTCTACATGTCTCTCTCTCACTCTACATGTCTCTCTCTCACTCTACATGTCTCTCTCTCTCACTCTACAGGTCTCTCTCTCTCACTCTACAGGTCTCTCTCACTCACCCTACAGGTCTCTCTCACTCTACATGTCTCTCTCTCACTCTACATGTCTCTCACTCTACATGTCTCTCTCTCACTCTACAGGTCTCTCTCTCACTCTACAGGTCTCTCTCACTCTACATGTCTCTCTCTCACTCTACATGTCTCTCTCTCACTCTACATGTCTCTCACTCTACATGTCTCTCTCTCACTCTACATGTCTCTCTGTCACTCTACAGGTCTCTCTCACTTTACATGTCTCTCTCTCACTCTACAGGTCTCTCTCTCACTCTACAGGTCTCTCTCACTCTACATGTCTCTCTCTCACTCTACATGTCTCTCTCTCACTCTACATGTCTCTCTGTCACTCTACAGGTCTCTCTCACTCTACATGTCTCTCTCTCACTCTACATGTCTCTCTCTCACTCTACAGGGCTCTCTCTCTCACTCTACATGTCTCTCTCTCACTCTACAGGTCTCTCTCACTCTACAGGTCTCTCTCTCACTCTACATGTCTCTCTCTCACTCTACAGGTCTCTCTCACTCACTCTATATGTCTCTCTCTCACTCTACATGTCTCTCACTCTACATGTCTCTCTCTCACTCTACATGTCTCTCTCTCACTCTACAGGTCTCTCTCACTCACTCTATATGTCTCTCTGTCACTCTACAGGTCTCTCTCACTCTACATGTCTCTCTCTCACTCTACATGTCTCTCTCTCACTCTACAGGTATCTCTCTCTCACTCTACCTGTCTCTCTCTCACTCTACAGGTCTCTCTCATTCACTCTACAGGTCTCTCTCTCTCACTCTACATGTCTCTCTCTCACTCTACATGTCTCTCTCTCACTCTACAGGTCTCTCTCTCTCACTCTTCATGTCTCTCTCTCAATCTACAGGTCTCTCTCACTCTACAGGTCTCTCTCTCTCACTCTACATGTCTCTCTCTCACTCTACAGGTCTCTCTCACTCACTCTACATGTCTCTCTCTCACTCTACAGGTCTCTCTCTCTCACTCTACATGTCTCTCTCTCTCACTCTACAGGTCTCTCTCACTCACTCTACAGGTCTCTCTCTCACTCTACAGGTCTCTCTCTCTCACTCTACATGTCTCACTCTCTCTCACTCTACAGGTCTCTCTCTCTCACTCTACAGGTCTCTCTCTCTCACTCTACATCTCTCACTCTCTCTCACTCTACAGGTCTCTCTCTCTCACTCTACATGTCTCTCTCACTCACTGTACATGTCTCTCTCTCACTCTCTCTCACGTATGTCTCTCTACCTCTCTGGCTCTCACACTAGATGTGTGTGTGTGTGTGTGTGTGTGTGTGTCATTATCTCTTTAATTAAGGTTTAATCACCTTGCTTTCCTGCTGTCCTCGCATCAATAAATTGCCCCTGTGACCTTTGACCTGTCTGAAGCATTACACGCTAACTACCAGTAGAAGACTGTAGTTGTACCAGGCAGCTCCCACTAGGACCAGTGTACCAGGCCAGTAGGACCAGTGTACCAGGCAGCTCTCAGTAGGACCAGTGTACCAGGCCAGTAGGACCAGTGTACCAGGCAGCTCCCAGTAGGACCAGTGTACCAGGCAGCTCCCAGTAGGACCAGTGTACCAGGCCAGTAGGACCAGTGTACCAGGCAGCTCCCAGTAGGACCAGTGTACCAGGCCAGTAGGACCAGTGTACCAGGCAGCTCCCAGTAGGACCAGTGTACCAGGCAGCTCCCAGCGGCACCAGTAGCAGACTGGTTGAAGGGTATAGAGAGGGTAAGAAGATGAAGCTCTGACGTGAACACACTGAGCAGCACCTCTCACACCTGTGAGGGCCACCGGGACGCAGTGGAAGACAGCGGGAGGGCGGGGAGAGGCACTGTCAGTGGTCCCAGTGGGTTCACTCTGTAGGTCTCTCCTTAGGTCCCTCCGTAGGTCCCTCTGGATGAAAGTGCCTGAGTAGTAAGACACTTGAGGAGACATCTGCCGGGCGGCCAGCTATGATTGGCTCGTTGTAAGAGAGCCGCAGCGGGGGCTGATGGGAGTTGTAGTAGTAACAAGGTGCCTACTAGGAACTACAGCTGCATTGTGGGTACTGCCAGCACCTCCAGAGCCAGACTGTGACATACATGCTGGCACACACAGATGGAGCTTGGGGGGAGGGAGGTGTGTGTGTGGTGTGTGTGTTGTGTGTGTGTTGTGTGTGTGTTGTGTGTGTGTTGTGTGTGTGTGTGTGTGTGTGGTGTGTGTGTTGTGTGTATGAGCAAGTTATTGATGTTTCCCGGCAACAAAGAGGCTGGGAAATCTATCTGTGTGTCACCTCCCCCAGTGCTGTAACTACCAGCACACGGACAGCACTGGAGCACTCATCACAACACACGTATCACTTATCACAACACACGTATCACTCATCACAACACACGTATCACTTATCACAACACACGTATCACTCATCACAACACACGTATCACTTATCACAACACACGCATCACTCATCACAGCACTGGAGCACTCATCACAACACACGTATCACTTATCACAACACACGTATCACTCATCACAACACACGTATCACTTATCACAACACACGTATCACTCATCACAACACACGTATCACTTATCACAACACACGTATCACTCATCACAACACACGTATCACTTATCACAACACACGTATCACTTGTCGAAACACACGTATCACTCATCACAACACATGTATCACTTATCACAAAAAACGTATCACTCATCACAACACACATATCACTACCCTAATCACAACACACATATCACTACCCTAATCACAACACACATATCACTACCTTAATCACAACACACGTATCACTACCCTAATCACAACACACATATCACTCATCACAACACACGTATCACTGCCCTAATCACGACACACATATCACTACCCTAATCACAACACACGTATCACTCATCACAAAACATGTATCACTCATCACAACACACGTATCACTCATCACAACACACATATCACTCATCACAACACACGTATCACTGCCCTAATCACGACACACATATCACTACCCTAATCACAACACACGTATCACTCATCACAACACACATATCACTCATCACAACACACGTATCACTACCGTAATCACAACTCAAGTATCACTACCCTAATCACAACACACGTATCACTCATCACAACACACATATCACTCATCACAACACACGTATCACTCATCACAACACACGTATCACTCATCACAACACACGTATCACTCATCACAACACAAGTATCACTTATCACAACACACATACCACTACCCTAATCACAACACACATATCACTCATCACAACACACATACCACTACCCTAATCACAACACACGTATCACCCATCACAACACACATATCACTCATCACAACACACGTACCACTACCCTAGTCACAACACACGTATCACTACCCTAATCACAACATAGCGCACCAAGGGGAGGACTTGAGAATGTTTGATTTCTCTACTCCTCTTCCTCACAGGAGAAGGCTTTGAGGACCACCAGTGAAGCTGCAGAGAGCTGCAGGAACACCAGCACCAGTCACTCTGCACCAGTCTTCATCAGGCTGCAGGGGGAAGATGAAGCACCACAGAATCAGTGTGTTACCGGACGTGTTGCTGCCGAAGAGTTCATCTGATGCACAACAATGAATGAATGAAAGTATGAATGAATTGGTACGTGCTGTCAGCAAAGATCAGCAGAGATTCACTTGATCAGGATCACTCTGGGACCCCATGGGGGGGTGTTGTGTGTGATGTAAATCCTACTGAAGGCATGTGTGTACAGCTCTGCTCTACCATGACACCATGTGAAGATAAAGAGGCTGAGACCGCATCCTCTTGGTCAGGTCACCTCATACTAAACACTTATCTCATCAAATATCACACCGAAGAAAAGAGAGGATGAACAAGAGAGAGGGGGAGGCAGAGAGAGAGGAGAGGGGGAGGCAGAGAGAGAGGAGAGGGGGAGACAGAGAGAGAGGAGAGAGGGAGACAGAGAGGGAGGAGAGGGGGAGGCAGAGAGGGAGGAGAGGGGGAGGCAGAGAGAGGCCTGCTCGATTCCCCCTCCTTAGCGTGACGGAGGTGAGTTAAAGTGTTGTGTCACAGAGCCAAGGTCAGACAGGAGCCAACACCCTCGCCTCCTCCCCTGGGGAGAGAGGGGGAGGGGAGAGGAGGGAGAGGAGGAGTGGGGGGAGACAGAATAGGAGCAGGAATAGAGGAGGAGGCGAGAGGGGGAGAAGAGCATGTAAGAAGAAAGAGGACAAGAGGAGCCAGGGTAGGAGGAGGAGGAAAGGAGAGATCTGATCTGTGACCTCACACAAGAGAGAGAGGGAGAGAGGAAGAGAAGGGGAAGAGAGAGAGGAAGAGAGAGAGGGGAAGAGAGAGAGAGGAAGAGAGAGAGGGAGATTTGAGGAATATGTAATGTAATTCATTCATTCATTCATTTATTAATTTGCAGAAAATCATTCAACACAAATGATCATAAAATGTGGCCATGAGGTTTTATACTGCAGATCATCCATCAGCATAGAAACAAGCGCCTGTGTCTGTAGTACCACCACCTGCAGGGGGAGGGAATGATGAGTCCACATCTCTACATCTCCAACAGTCCACTCCGTTACTCAAACAGCTTCACACGCCACTGAACAACGGTGTGTAGTGACTAACCCTAACACTATCACAGGTGTGTACTGACTAACCCTAACGCTATCACAGGTGTGTAGTGACTAACCCTAACACTATCACAGGTGTGTAGTGACTAACCCTAACACTATCACAGGTGTGTACTGACTAACCCTAACACTATCACAGGTGTTTACTGACTAACCCTAACACTATCACAGGTGTGTACTGACTAACCCTAACGCTATCACAGGTGTGTAGTGACTAACCCTAACACTATCACAGGTGTGTACTGACTAACCCTAACGCTATCACAGGTGTGTAGTGACTAACCCTAACACTATCACAGGTGTGTAGTGACTAACCCTAACACTATCACAGGTGTGTAGTGACTAACCCTAACACTATCACAGGTGTGTACTGACTAACCCTAACACTATCACAGGTGTGTACTGACTAACCCTAACGCTATCACAGGTGTGTAGTGACTAACCCTAACACTATCACAGGTGTGTACTGACTAACCCTAATGCTATCACAGGTGTGTACTGACTAACCCTAACGCCATCACAGCTGTGTAGTGACTAACCCTAACACTATCACAGGTGTGTAGTGACTAACCCTAACGCTATCACAGGTGTGTAGTGACTAACCCTAATGCTATCACAGGTGTGTACTGACTAACCCTAACACTATCACAGGTGTGTACTGACTAACCCTAACGCTATCACAGGTGTTTACTGACTAACCCTAACACTATCACAGGTGTGTACTGACTAACCCTAACACTATCACAGGTGTGTACTGACTAACCCTCACCTTGACTTCAGTGTGTTTGATCACAGGAGATAGAGATGCAGATGAATACACCTGTAATATGACAGTCAGCACACATCCAGACCATCGCTCAGGCATGTGTCTACCTCAACTCGTAGAGCAAGGCATCATCCCTGCCAAGCTTGTTCCATTCCCTGTGGCACTCCACTGATAGAGATAGTGGCTGGCTTGTAGGGGATTGTAGTGAGTTCTAGAGAGGTCCTAGAGGAGTTCATGAAGACATCACGAACAGAACCCATGTTCTCCAAGACAGAAACAAAACTTTTGTTTGAAGTGAATCCCTCTGTGTTCTGTCTGTTCTGCTGATGCTTCTGGTTCTGGTTTGGGTTCTGGTTTGGGTTCTGGTGGTCCCCCAGAACCACAGTGCTAACAGATCCTCACCCGCCCCCTTGGAACATTGAGCACAATGCAAGGAGACCTCGATGAGTAGCAGGAGGAGGTGGAGGAGAAGGAGAATGAGGAGAGGTGTAGGAGGAGCAGGAGGAGGAGATAAACTTGCTCACTCAAGGAGGTGAATAAGGAGAAACAGTCAGCCATCCCACGGGGAGAGACACCGTGCAGCGACAGACAGGAAGTTGGACAGGAAGAGTGAGGACCAGGCGAT
This sequence comes from Urophycis tenuis, assembly GCA_036785325.1. Lineage (NCBI taxonomy): Eukaryota > Metazoa > Chordata > Actinopteri > Gadiformes > Phycidae > Urophycis > Urophycis tenuis. The sequence goes on along the minus strand of JAXIVH010000022.1, from coordinate 308,975 downwards.
GAGAGCTGGCCCCTCATTGGTCAGGATGAACAACTCATGTTGTCATCAGGGAGTGTTGGAGGCTCCCCAAGAGACCCGCTGGCCACCTGGAGAGGAACTGCAATAGTCGTGCTCCAGCCAATCAGGTCCCTCAGTACAACCAGAAGACCAACACTTCTACTGTAGCTCAGGACACAACCAGGGGATGACTGGCCTGCTGGAGGAGCTCAGCACCTCCCTCCTTGACAGAGGAACACACTCAGCACCTCCCTCCTTGACAGAGGAACACAGCAAGCACCTCCCTCCTTGACAGAGGAACACGCTCAGCACCTCCCTCCTTGACAGAGGAACACGCTCAGCACCTCCCTCCTTGACAGAGGAACACGCTCAGCACCTCCCTCCTTGACAGAGGAACACGCTCAGCACCTCCCTCCTTGACAGAGGAACACAGCAAGCACCTCCCTCCTTGACAGAGGAACACGCTCAGCACCTCCCTCCTTGACAGAGGAACACGCTCAGCACCTCCCTCCTTGACAGAGGAACACACTCAGCACCTCCCTCCTTGACACAGGAACACAGCAAGCACCTCCCTCCTTGACAGAGGAACACGCTCAGCACCTCCCTCCTTGACAGAGGAACACGCTCAGCACCTCCCTCCTTGACAGAGGAACACGCTCAGCACCTCCCTCCTTGACAGAGGAACACGCTCAGCACCTCCCTCCTTGACAGAGGAACACAGCAAGCACCTCCCTCCTTGACAGAGGAACACGCTCAGCACCTCCCTCCTTGACAGAGGAACACAGCAAGCACACTGTGATGGGACAGAATTACTAGCTACCTGGAGGAGCACAGAGAGGTCTGGGCCATCCACAGGCTCAAGAGCATGCGGGCATTTAGACCAACAGAAGGACGTTTTACATGCTGGTGTATTCAGAACAGAAACTTTTAATCTAGCTCTCTCTCTCTCTCTCCCCCCCCCCCCCCCCACCCCTCTCTAGATGGAGGGGGCGTGTCCTCCTCCGCGTCCTCCTCCGTTTCAACAGGGTCAAACAGGATCCAACTGGATTCACAATCCCAGGAACCAATCGATCCCTCTGACAGACCCTTAGTGGTGCCGGGGGCCGAGCCTCCTGGAGTTTTGTTTGGGGAGGTGTGCTCCCCTGTGATGAAGCTGCAGGATGTGATTTCATTGATAACATGACATCAGCAGCGACGAGCGTGGTGACAAGTTACACATTGCTGCTTCAAACCAAATGTGTGATTCAACTTCACGTTGAACTGCTTCTGTCTGGTCTGACTGGCAGGCCTGGTGAAGTGAGGCTGTGTGTTGGAGGCTGTAGGAGGCAGGCCTGGTGAAGTGAGGCTGTGTGTTGGGGGCTGTAGGAGGCAGGCCTGGTGAAGTGAGGCTGTGTGTTGGAGGCTGTAGGAGGCAGGCCTGGTGAAGTGAGGCTGTGTGTTGGGGGCTGTAGGAGGCAGGCCTGGTGAAGTGAGGCTGTGTGTTGGAGGCTGTAGGAGGCAGGCCTGGTGAAGTGAGGCTGTGTGTTGGGGGCTGTAGGAGGCAGGCCTGGTGAAGTGAGGCTGTGTGTTGGAGGCTGAAGGAGGCAGGCCTGGTGAAGTGAGGCTGTGTTGGAGGCTGTAGGAGGCAGGCCTGGTGAAGTGAGGCTGTGTTGGAGGCTGTAGGAGGCAGGCCTGGTGAAGTGAGGCTGTGTGTTGGGGGCTGTAGGAGGCAGGCCTGGTGAAGTGAGGCTGTGTGTTGGAGGCTGTAGGAGGCAGGCCTGGTGAAGTGAGGCTGTGTGTTGGGGACTGTAGGAGGCAGGCCTGGTGAAGTGAGGCTGTGTGTTGGAGGCTGTAGGAGGCAGGCCTGGTGAAGTGAGGCTGTGTGTTGGAGGCTGTAGGAGGCAGGCCTGGTGAAGTGAGGCTGTGTGTTGGGGACTGTAGGAGGCAGGCCTGGTGAAGTGAGGCTGTGTGTTGGAGGCTGTAGGAGGCAGGCCTGGTGAAGTGAGGCTGTGTGTTGGAGGCTGTAGGAGGCAGGCCTGGTGAAGTGAGGCTGTGTGTTGGGGGCTGTAGGAGGCAGGCCTGGTGAAGTGAGGCTGTGTGTTGGGGGCTGTAGGAGGCAGGCCTGGTGAAGTGAGGCTGTGTGTTGGAGGCTGTAGGAGGCAGGCCTGGTGAAGTGAGGCTGTGTGTTGGAGGCTGTAGGAGGCAGGCCTGGTGAAGTGAGGCTGTGTGTTGGGGGCTGTAGGAGGCAGGCCTGGTGAAGTGAGGCTGTGTGTTGGGGGCTGTAGGAGGCAGGCCTGGTGAAGTGAGGCTGTGTGTTGGAGGCTGAAGGAGGCAGGCCTGGTGAAGTGAGGCTGTGTGTTGGAGGCTGAAGGAGGCAGGCCTGGTGAAGTGAAGAGAACACTAAAGAGACATTTGGTCATCTGTCATCCCACGGCTGCTCATGCTTCACTGACTCGTGTTAATGGCCTCCAGGGCGGGGTGATGTCTTTGATTTTTGAGAATGGCCCTTTTTTATCTCCAGAATATCAAAGTTGAACTTGCTGTTATATTCTAGTATGTCGTGGGTACCCTCACAACATTACTGTGATTACTGTACCAGCATCACCGTGTCCTATAAGTCCTATAAGTCCTATAAGAGTAAATGATCAAGTGGTAATATTAAGTACTTAAATACTGCATCCAGTTAGTCACTACAGTATGTCACTACATTATATCACTACACACTACTGAAACACTCATCAGTGATGTCACTGCATACTGAAACACTCATCGGTGATGTCACTGCACACTGAAACACTCATCAGTGATGTCACTGCATACTGAAACACTCATCGGTGATGTCACTGCACACTGAAACACTCATCAGTCATGTCACTGCACACTGAAACATTCATCAGTCATGTCACTGCACACTGAAACACTCATCAGTCATGTCACTGCACACTGAAACACTCATCATTCATGTCACTGCACACTGAAACACTCATCAGTCATGTCACTGCACACTGAAACACTCATCAGTCATTTCACTGCACACTGAAACACTCATCAGTCATGTCACTGCACACTGAAACACTCATCAGTCATGTCAATGCACACTGAAACACTCATCAGTCATGTCACTGCACGCTGAAACACTCATCATACGTCTCATCATGTTTCCTCGCGGTACGTCGAGGAGACATTCTGTGATCATGGTTGATTAAATTACAGGGCATTAGTGAAGGATCCAGGAGTGCTGGCATACCACGGCCATATTACCCATAATCCTCTCCTCACAGCAGTTTGGGTGTCTTGGAGCCAGAACCCAGCTGGGACTAACCAGTCACCCACAGAAACTCTAAAAACCAAGCACCATATCTAGCTGCCCCAAGATGCATGCAGCTGGGGGGCGAGATGAATACCAATGTGACGCTGGGCTGGGAAATCATCTAAAGATCCTGAACTCCACACCTCCACCACATGCACCATCCAGCCCCTCCACATCTCCACCACCATACCTACATACCCTACCTCCTCCACCTCCACCAGCAGCCTCGCCTCCCCAAGGCGAGGGCCAGTGAAGGCCGGTGGTTCTGTCAACACCGAGGGGCACACTTCCCCACCGCCAACACGCTCTGGGGTGGGGCCAACATGGCCGCCAAGGTCAGGGCTCACTGTTTGGTGAGCGGTTGCTGTCAGATGAGAGCCTCAAGTCTGTTCTGATGGCCGCCCCACGATGAGAGCAGCAGGGAGACAGGGAAGGAGCCAATGAGGATGAGACGAGGAGGGCATTGCTCTGCCTCTCTGACCTGAGCTCACAAGCAGCAGCTCCTCAGAAGGTGAAGACACCACTGGTGAAGAGAAGCCTGGTGAGACACCTTCAGATGTCTCAGACTGCTCGTTAACTTCTTCAAGATGTCTATTATGTGGAACTTTTTAACAAACAAACACACACCAGATATTGGATACCAATTTGGCAATACTACAGTTTTTCCACGAGAACAGCCAAAGAATTGGAGAGGGAAGAGAGAGAATGAGGGAGAAAGAGAATCACATACTAAATGTTATTCATCTTCCAAAGAGTTTTTTTTCCTCAACCAACATCAACACTCAGAACCTTCTAGACGGCTGAACCAAACCTCCAGCAACATGCCAGCGGAGCTGAAGAACTGATACAGCCTTGAATCACGCACCAACCAAATATAAACCTGGCACTTTGGTTTAGAGCAGCCTAGGTTCAAGGCTCATCCCTCACACGGCTCTGACTGTAGCAACACTCAATACCTGACGCTGTACTGTCTAACCCCTACCTGCTCCTTAATGACCTGTCTCTGTACTGTCTAACCCCTACCTGCTCCTTAATGACCTGTCTCTGTACTGTCTAACCCCTACCTGCTCCTTAATGACCTGTCTCTGTACTGTCTGCTAAATGGTCCAACAAAAAGAAAGACTGTGGAGGAGGGGAAGAGGGTCTAGGTCTGTACTGGGGAGGAGGTCTATATCTGTACTGGGGGGGAGGGTCTATGTCTGTACAGGGGAGCAGGGTCTATGTCTGTACTGGGGAGCAGGGTCTAGGTCTGTACAGGGGAGCAGGGTCTAGGTCTGTACTGGGGAGCAGGGTCTATGTCTCTACCAGGGAGCAGGGTCTATGTCTGTACTGGGGAGCAGGGTCTAGGTCTGTACTGGGGAGCAGGGTCTATGTCTGTACTGGGGAGCAGGGTCTATGTCTGTACTGGGGAGGAGGGTCTAGGTCTGTACTGGGGAGCAGGGTCTATGTCTGTACTGGGGAGCAGGGTCTAGGTCTGTACTGGGGAGCAGGGTCTATGTCTGTACTGGGGAGCAGGGTCTATGTCTGTACTGGGGAGGAGGGTCTAGGTCTGTACAGGGGAGGAGGGTCTAGGTCTGTACTGGGGAGGAGGGTCTATGTCTGCACTGGGGAGCAGGGTCTATGTCTGTACTGGGGAGCAGGGTCTAGGTCTGTACTGGGGAGGAGGGTCTATGTCTGTACTGGGGAGCAGGGTCTATGTCTGTACAGGGGAGGAGGGTCTATGTCTGTACTGGTGAGGAGGGTCTAGGTCTTTATGGAGCTCTGTCTGGTCCCACTTAAATCCTCATAGCATGTGGTTTCAGAAGGAATTCCCTTTGTAGCAACAAGACGCTGCGACTCAGCCTGGCAGAAAACCCCACCATGCTTCCACTAATCAACGGGAATCCATGTGGGCTCCTGGTTTGTTCACTGTGTTCACTGTGTTGAGTGTGTTCACTGTGTTGAGTGTGTTCACTGTGTTGAGTGTGTTCACTGTGTTGAGTGTGTTGAGTGTGCTGAGTGTGTTCACTGTGTTGAGTGTGTTGAGTGTATTAAGTGTGTTGAGTGTGTTCACTGTGTTGAGTGTGTTCACTGTGTTGAGTGTGTTGAGTGTGTTCACTGTGTTGAGTGTGTTGAGTGTGTTGACTGTGTTCACTGTGTTGAGTGTGTTGAGTGTGTTCACTGTGTTGAGT
>JAXIVH010000022.1:268518-296018 GCA_036785325.1 Urophycis tenuis | reverse complement strand
ACTTTGTTGCGCATCTAGTGAATTATTAGTGAAACGGAAGCGTTTTTATTGCTACATGATTTTTCATATTGCCGCGTTGGTAACAGTTTTAGAATAGCAATTAGCCACTCGACGGTGTGAATTATGGAGAAAATAAGGAACGTCTGAGAGGCGTGATAAGTCCCTCGGCGCCACACCCTCTCGTGACTAATTGCTAAATTCTACACCAAGTCTGGAAGCTTCCGGCTGCGTGCTGTGCTGGTCACATGGTGTCCTCTGGAATGCAGGAGGAATTCTTAGAACGATGACTTGTTTCTACTGAACCATCAAAATGTCTTACCAGGAACCTCGGTGTAGTTTCCTCCAACCAATTTGTACAAGACCTTCTTGGTGTTCACGGCCCAGGTGCCGGTCGGCCCTGTGGTGATGTACTTGGTGTTGTACAGACGATGGTTACTCCAGTACCTTCCGTTCAAGAAGTAGATGTATTTGTGGGAGTTCACCGCGAGCACGTGTCCCAGGCTGGCGTCGATCTGCTGCGTCCTGTAGAGTGCCGGGGCCTCGCTGCACCTCCACACTGTGGAACATCTTGGACCTTAGACTGGGCTACTACTGTGGTACCAGGACTACAGCACTACAGCACTGCAGTACTACAGGACTACAGCACTACAGCACTGCAGTACTACAGGACTACAGCACTACAGCACTGCAGTACTACAGGACTACAGCACTGCAGTACTACAGTACTACAGCACTGCAGTACTACAGGACTACAGCACTACAGCACTGCAGTACTACAGGACTACAGCACTGCAGCACTGCAGTACTACAGGACTACAGGACTACAGTACTACAGTACTACAGGACTACAGCACTGCAGCACTGCAGTACTACAGGACTACAGGACTACAGCACTACAGCACTGCAGTACTACAGGACTACAGGACTACAGTACTACAGTACTACAGCACTGCAGTACTACAGGACTACAGCACTGCAGCACTGCAGCACTGCAGTACTACAGCACTACAGTACTACAGCACTACAGCACTGCAGCACTGCAGCACTGCAGTACTACAGCACTACAGTACTACAGCACTACAGTACTACAGCACTACAGCACTGCAGTACTACAGGACTACAGCACTGCAAGAATACAGTACTACAGGACTACAGTACTACAGGACTACAGTACTACAGCACTACAGTACTACAGCACTACAGGACTACAGTACTACAGGACTACAGGACTACAGTACTACAGTACTACAGTACTAGAGGACTATAGGACTACAGGACTACAGCACTACAGTACTACAGAACTACAGTACTACAGGACTACAGTACTACAGCGCTGCAGGACTACAGGACTACAGTACTACAGGACTATAGGACTACAGTACTACAGGACTACAGTACTACAGTACTACAGGACTATAGGACTACAGTACTACAGTACTACAGTACTACAGGACTATAGGACTACAGGACTACAGTACTACAGGACTACAGTACGATGACCACAATATCATCACAACAGTTTCAAATATAGACTTTTAGACTTTAGAATTTGTTAACATCTATCTATGAATCTTTTCCTTATGATACTGTTCTGGTAAAATAATATGACTGCAGAATTGTTAACGTTTTTGCCTGCATCAAAAGAAATGCCCTGGACCAACTAGCATCATCTTTTGCACTTGCATCCAAAAGAAAAACATCTATCATTTATAGAATACATTTCAATATATCTTCGGTATTTCACTATTAGTTCAAGTTCAAGTATCTTTATTGTCAAATGTGCTACATGGCAGGCATATAGCACAGATGAAATTGCAGTCCTCTCAGACCTGCGGTGCAAAATGAACAAATGGACAAACAAACAGACAAACGGACACCGTACAGACAAAAACACAGAAACACAGAAAAGTACGAAAAAAGTGAGGTAGTGCGTTGAAAATTGAAAATTGAATAGTGCAAAAAATAGTGCAAAATATATTTAAAAATATATTTAAAAATATTTAAAAAAAAATTTAGTTAACTATATAACTATTAGTTAGGGCTTTTTCTTTAAGCTAAGATAGAAATGGCGATAGCATCGCTCCATGTGGTTGAAATACTTCAGCAGACTCACCAGCGTGGCTGACCGACACAAAGGACAGCAGCACCACCACAAACCCAAAGACAGTCATCTTCGTCATCTTCATCTCAGGTGAATTCTGAATCAGGTGCATTGGACTGCTTATATATGCTAACCAGAACCAGTTGGACAAGAAGCAGAGTTTATCGGAAATGAACTGGTGTGTTTGAAAAAAACATCTGAATACCTCCGCATAGCATCACTGCTGCACTTCAATGCCATGCCATGAAATGACGACAATGGCTTTTCAAACAAACATAGCTCATTTGAATTTGAGAGAGAAAGAGAGAGAGAGAGAGAGAGAGAGAGAGATTGGCCCATCCCATGACAGAGCTGGGCATTGCTGGCTTTCATGCAAGCACATCTGAAACCAGATTGAAGAGTTTGTGATAAACCTGATCATCAATGGAACAAAGCATACCTGTCCTCAGCTGTAGGGGCCTGACTGCTCACAGAGCACGCTGGCCATTTGGTTTCCTCTGTGATGGGAATAGAACCCCTAACCCTGCAGTATTAGTGCTGAAGTGTGTATAAGTGTGTACACTATAAATCACTAGTGTGTGCTTGATGGAATGCTGCAGTGACTGGCAGGACTCGTCGCTCCAGCTTCAGAAGTACAGGGGTGGAGGAGGTGGCAGGGAGTGGTGGAGGACGTGACAGCAGGTGGCAGTAGGTGGAGGAGGAAGAACTTAGAAGCATTTGAAGATGTTGTATACTAGCAATGGTTAACCTAGCAATTAGAATGCTTGAAACTTGTTCTGGTGACTTTCTTACTGTATTAGCAGCAATTAAATGTTTCACCTTCTTATGACAAATGTACTCTTTATAAGTCGCTTTGGATAAAAGTGTCTGCTCAACGTCCTCAATGTAAATGTAAATGTGAATGTAATCCTGGTTCCAGAACAAAATGGTTGAGTCAAAAAAAGAGCATCTCTGCAAAACAAGAAAGCAACGTTCCAAAGTGAAGACCAAAAGCTCTGAAGGTCTGCAGACTGCCGGCCCACCAGCCCTCAAGGTCAGGACCATCTGGGACCGCTTGACCTGCAAGCACACACACAACACTGAAGAATTGTCTCCTACCATTTGAATGTGAAACTTGTGGAATGTTTTTTCTCTTCCTCTCAGGTGTTGTGTTTACTGTCAAGACCAGTGGAACGGGTCAGTTTGGGTTACGGGAATCTCTGGAAATATGTAGTCAATCATAATTATTTATATCACACACACAGAACTGGATTAATTCAACCCCTCACTGCTGTATTGTATTTTTACAATTTGTCGGTCTACAATACTGCATTTTTTGTATTTATTTATTTATTTATTTATTTATTTATTTATTTATTTATTTATTTATTTGGGGGGGGGGGGGTATTTAATTTTATTAATATTTTTTGTAATGTATTTATGTGTACCCTGGCTGCTATGGCGACTAAATTACCTTAGGGGATTAATAAAGTTTTTTATCCATTTAAATTTAGGGCATTTAGATGACGCTTTTATCCAAAGCGACTTACAAAATGTACATTTGTCATAAGAAGGTGAAACATTTCATTGCTGCTAACACAGTAAGAAAGTCACCAGAACAAGTTTAAAGCATTTCAATTGCTAGGTTAACCATTGCTAGTATACAACATCTCTGACTAAGTGCCAAGTTACAAAGAGTGATTAAAGTGCCAAGACGTACAACAAATAAGAGCATGAGGGTAGGGTTATGTAGGGTTCAGATGAACTCTGAACAAGTGGGTCTTGAGTCTCTTCTGGAAGATGGGGAGTGACAGTCCTGACATTGGCAGGGAGCTCGTTCCACCACTGTGGTGCCAAAACGGAGAAGAGTTGAGATTTCGCCATCCAAACTTTTCCTCCTTTTAGTGATGGAGGTACCAGTGGACCAGCTGAGGTAGTTGTACAGAGTGCTCGAGCAGGGGCGTGGTGTTTCACTAATGTTTGGAAGTAGGTAGGGGCAGTTCCATTGACAGCCTTGTAGGCCAGTAGCATCGTCTTGAATTTGATACGAGCCACTACAGGGAGCCTGTGGAGGTCTTGGAAGAGGGGGGTCACGTGGGTAAATTAGTGTCGGTTGAACACGAGGCGTGCTGCAGCGTTCTGAATCCGCTGCAAAGGTTTAATCACGGTTGCAGGGAGTCCAGCTAAGAGGGAGTTGCAGTAGTCAAGGTGTGAGATGACAAGTGCTTGGGTCAGGAGCTGTGTCGCTTCCCTCGTGAGGAAAGGCCGGATCCTGCGGATGTTGCTGTGGAGTTGGGGTTAGGGAAGATAGCAGCAGGGTAAGGGAGATGCTGATCTCCGTCACCTTCTTGGTAAAGTAGTCGGCAAAATGGTCAGCAGTGAGTGAGGAAGGAGGGGGAGGGGAGGGAGGGTTGAGGAGAGAGGAGAACATGGAAAACTGTTTCCTGGGGTTGGAGGCAGAGGAGTTGCTCTTGTTCCGGTAGAATGTAGATTTGGCTGCTGACACTGTGGAGGTGAAGTCTGACAGGAGGTGCAGGTAGGGTTAGCAGAGGGCTAGAGGGCTTCCTCAATGCTCTTCCGCAGAGCGACTCCCTTTGACTTTGTTCGACCGGTCTTAGGCCACATCCACACAAAGCCAGATTTCTTTACCCCCCCCCCCCCCCCCATTTTTCTCGGCAGGGGGGCCAGACATTTCTCTGTAACAATGGAGTCATTGCTGAAACACATCTAGCTCTAGAAACGCTGTAGTAAATATTCCAGGCCTGTGTGTGGCGCTGTTTCAGCTACAGAAATCCACCGAAAAACAAAGAGGCGGAGCATGCACATAAAGCCTGCGTGCTGAATACAAACAAACAGAAGTAGAAGTAACCGAACAACAACAAGCTACGTTGTTGCATTATATATTACTGTATTATATATTATATATATATTACTACGAACGTAATATATATCCCCCTAGCGTGGCCTGAGAGCAGCGAGAGACAACCTGATCCGGGGCATCAGGCTAGCTAAGAGGCAGTACAGTAGCAGGATATCCAACCACTTCACTGACAGCAGAGACACTAGGAGCCGGTCACATGACTGATAGGATGGCGTGCTGAATGCTCCTACACACTGCTCTCCTCAAAATGTATGATCCTGCAATTTAACAGTCATTTAACCAACTAAAGTTCTAGATTCGTGATGATAAAAGTATAGACACAAGATCTGGCTGTATGTCTAACGCTGGTCCTTGTCGTGAAACAAGATCTATAGCGAAAACTAACCAGCGGCGTGCTGCAATAAATCAAATCATGGACAAAGAAGAGACACCTGCATGGGCGCAGCACCTTCTGACTGAGTTTACAAACTTCAGATCTTCGTTTGATACTACAATGACTGAAGTAACCAACTCAATTAAAGAAGAAAGACAAACGAGCTATGAACAATAGAATCTCGAACGCGGAAACTAGGATCGGAACTCTTGAGACTGAGATAAACTCCGATAATGAAAAGATCAAAGCCCTGCACAAGAATATGGGTGCTTTACAAACCAAAATGGACAATATGGAAACGGAATTTCGGAAGAAAAATCTTATGTTCATGGGCCTGCCCGAAGGTCTAGAATCAACTCCCGGTGTACTGGATGGCATTTTGAGATACATTCTGGATCTCAATGAAGATGAACCGACTCCTGAAGTTGAGAACCAATGGCGCACCCCGAGACCTCCACCGGATCCCGGTGAACCTCCCCGCCCGAACATTGTACGCATCCTGAGAGGGAACGACAGGCAGAGGATCCTAGGTGCAGCGGCCAAGAAAAAGAAACTCTCCTGGAATAAGAAAGCATTCTGGATACAACAGGACTTATCAATGGAGCTCAGGAAAAAACGAGCGCAGTATGACAACATCAGAAAGGTGCTCCAAACGGATAAGTCTGTGCGTTACGGTGTCCTGCACCCTGCGCGCTTCATCGTCACTATCAAGGGGAAGACAAGTATATACAAGAACGCAGTGGAGGCTGCTGAAGACTTGAAAAAGAAACTTCCTGAAACCTTCAAGGACTGGTCCTAGGCCTACCATGATATGACCAGTGAGGCCTTTCATCTGCACCAGCGCTAGTAAGACCCCCTCTCTTTATTACATAGCCTTGGTATCTGTCCTAAACTCCCTACTAAAAAAGGGAGGTGAATATGTGAGGGTTGGTGTTTATTATTTACATCAGTGTGACTATCTGTAGGCTTACCTACTCATTCAGATTGTACATTGAACATAGAACTTCATAAACGCTGGTGCTTTAGCGGATTTTCCGCAGGTCATGTGATTTTGAGGAATGAGCGGAGTGGAACACAGCGATGCCCTCTTGTTATGCTCACGGTCTGGTGATGGACTCTGTATCCATTGTCCTTTTTGTTTTTTGTTTTTTGCTTGTACGTATTTTGTATTATTATTTATGTTTGTGTCTCTTCCATGTACCCTTCTATGTAGCTGCATATGGGACGATTTAGCTGAAATATACATGTATAATGGGTTCTAATGGTGTCCAATTGATTAGCTGGAACGAATGGCATTTGAAATAAAACTAAAAGATATGGTATCCTTTCCCATTTGAAATCCTTGTCATGTGACTTGGCGATGCTCCAAGAGACCCACACGAATGCTTTAGAATGCTTTACAATCATTTGCATTAACGGATGTATGGCGCACAGTTAACCCTGACATACGTGAATACACCTTTCACTCATCTGCGCATCTCTCTTATTCAAGGATTGATTATAATCTATTTTCACAATGTTTGGTTGGCAATGTAATTGACTGTAAGATTCACCCCATTATTTTATCTGATCATGCTCCCCTGTCTGCTCTTTTTGTTCCAAATGTAGCGAATAGTAAAACGAAACAATGGAGATTTAACAACACTCTACTAAGGGAACACGATTTTGTATCTATGATTGAGAAAAGAACGCAAGAGTTTTTCAGCATTAATCTTACATCAGATGTTTCTATTCAGACGGTTTGGGAGGCCTATAAGGCAACATATAGGGGTTGGATTATAGGCTATGAATCGGCAAGGAAAAAAGAGAAAATGGCTAAGAAACAATGCCTATGTAACAAACTCAAGGAGCTAGAATCTAAACACATGCTGGCCCACACTGACACCCAGTTAAAAAAGCTGTTGATGTTACTAAAACAGAACTTAAAGCTACATGAGGAAAATGCATTTTCATTATTCCAGCTGCGTCGTAAATGTTATGAATCTGGCGATAAGGCAGGTAAAATGCTTGCACTTAGACTAAAACAACAAGAAAACCGCCAGGCAATCTCAAGTATTTATGATGTAAATGGAGCATTAGTTAGTGATCAGCTTAACATTAATGAAGCTTTCACTGATTTCTATAGTACATTATATAAAACAGAATGTCGTGGGAGTGAAGGAGAAATGGAGCACTTCTTCCAAGACATTGAACTCCCAAATATTTCTGCGCACGAAAAAGATTCACTAGATATTCCGATTTTGGAAAACGAAATCCACCTGGCTATTAAATCATTATCTTCTGGAAAATGCTGTGGAGATGATGGTTATAGTAGCAAATTCTTTAAGTGCTTCCATAGCGCTCTTACCCGCGTCTTGAAATTGTTGTTTAATGACATTGTTTCAAATCAATCCATGCCATTAACAATGCGGCAGGCATCTATATCTCTGATTCCAAAGCCAGGCAAAGACCGCCTCCAAATGGGTAATTATAGACCATTGAGCATCCTAAACACGGTCTAGTGGTGGAATAGGTCTACCTGACATCTACCAGTACTACATTGCATTCAACTCACGATATTTTTTGCAGTGGGCATACAATACAGAAAGACAGATTGGAAGTTGGGAATGGCTGGAGGAACAATTAATTTCAAAATATAATAATGAGTTAACTTTAAACCATTTATGGTACAACCCTTCAAAAAACAGATTGAAGAACCCAGTGTGGAAGTTTTCATGTGAAATAGTGACCGTCCTACATAAGCGTCTGTACTTTAATGGATATTCACTACTTTCATGTCCACTTTGGCAAAATCCTTTGTTTGTAGCAGGTGGTGAACCTCAAAGATAGATCGTGGAAACAACACAACTTAAATCAGGTGGGACAAATTATAGACAATGGGAAAATTATAACTTTCAATAACTTAAAAACACAGTTTGGGTTGACAGATTCTAACTTCTTGACGTATAACCGAATCTACTCCATCACTAAATCGTTATTGTCCAAGGGTATTCAGCTGGGGCCGAGTAGAGACCTGGAGAACAAACTAATAGCAGCCATAAAAAGAAAAGGCACTGTGTCTACCATGTATAAACTACTGTCTGCAATGAATCCATGTACAAATACACAAACTAAATGTCAATGGGAATGTGACATGGGTCTGTCTATCTCTGAATCACAATGGAATGCAGCACTTAGAAATAGTACAACCATCTCAAAATGCGTCAGATATAAAATGATCCAGTTAAAAATGATCCACAGGGCTTACATGATCCCTGAAACAATGAGTAAAATTGACCCTTCTGTGTCAAATGTGTGCTGGCATGGCTGTGGTTTGGTGGGGACACTCATGCATATGTTATGGAATTGTCCTGCTGTTAAACAGTTCTGGCAAGATATTGTTAATGATTTAACCTCTGTACTCAATACTGGGATTACATTCTGTCCAATTGTGTGTCTATTTGGAGTTGATATTGATGGTATACAGTCAAGAAATATACAACATATCTTCTCAATGGCTTTCTTGGTGGCAAAAAGGACTATCCTTATTAATTGGAAGGAACGCAAAAACAACTGCTTCAGTATAGATCTCTGGCGAGATGACTTAATGGACATCCTTGCTATGGAACAGACTGCCTTGTCTCTCAATCCACTAGAGAGGCCTAGTGCTCTGCAAGGCCCCTGGGACTTTATGAGAACCTTCATGTATATTTAATATATTTTTATATGTACTTTAATGTATATTTAAATATATTTAACTGCAGCACACCCCTTTCCCTTGCCTTTGTCTTGTATTGTTTTGTCTTCGTCCTTGACTTGTACTGTTATTATGATTGTGAAAAAGCAATAAAAAACTTAAATATAAATTAAAAAAAGAGACACTAGGAGCCTGTGGCAGGGGATACAGACCATCACAGACTATAAACCCCGACCACAGACCTGTGACAGTGACATCACTCTGCTAAACAATCTAAACAACTTCTTCGGACGGATTGAAGCTGACAACAGCACCCCTGCACAGAAGTCACCACCCCCTGCAGATGACCAGGTGTTGTGCCTCTCGCCAGCCAGTGTGAGGAGATCCCTCTCCAGGATCAACGCTCGCAAGGCTGCAGGGCCTGACAACATTTCCGGTCGTGTGCTGAAGGAATGTGCAGAGGAGCTCACAGATGTCCTCACAGACATGTTCAATACCTCCCTGAGTCAAGCTGTTTCCCCACCTGCTTCAAGAGCACCACCATCATCCCGGTACCAAAGAAGGCCTCTCCATCCTGCTTAAACAACTACCGCCCCGTTGCACTGACCCCCATCATCATGAAGTGCTTTGAGCAGTTGGTCATGCAGCACATCAGATCCATCCTCCCCCCTTCACTGGACCCATACCAGTTTGCATATCGGGCCAACAGGTCCACTGATGATGCAATCTCCACCGTCCACCACTCAGCCCTTACCCACCTGGAGACCAAGGACTCGTATGTGAGGATGCTGTTCCTTGACTTTAGTTCAGCCTTCAACACGATCATCCCTCAGCAGCTGATCAGGAAGCTGGACTGTCTAGGACTACAGACCTCACTGTGTAACTGGTTGTTGGACTTCCTGACCGGAAGACCGCAGGCAGTCCGGGTCGGCAGGAAGGCATCCAGCACAATCATGCTGAACACAGGGGCCCCCCAAGGATGCGTGCTCAGCCCCCTTCTCTTCACCCTGCTGACCCACGACTGCACTCCATCATTCAGCAACAACCTCTTCGTCAAGTTTGCGGACGACACGACTGTGGTGGGACTCATCAACCACAATGATGAGTCAAACTACAGGGAAGAGGTGAGCCAGCTGGCCGTGTGGTGCAGAGACAACAATTTCACTCTCAACATGCAGAAGACGAAGGAGATTGTTGTCGACTTCCGGAGAGCCTCCACCCAGCACCCCCCACTGACTATCAACGATGCTGCTGTGGAGAGAGTGAGCAGCACCAAGTTCCTGGGGGTGCATCTCACTGAGGACCTCTCCTGGAGCTGCAACACCGCATCACTGGCCGGCAAAGCTCAGCAGTGCCTCTACTTTCTCTGCAAACTTCGGAGAGCGAGAGCACCTGCTCCCATCATGTGCTCCTTCTACCGGGGAACCACCGAGAGCATCCTGACCAACTGCATCACTGTGTGGTACGGCGGCTGCACTGCATCCTGTAGGAAGACCCTGCAGCGCATAGTGAGAGCAGCTGAGAAGATCGTCGGTGCTCCCCTCCCCTCCCTTCAGGACATCTACAGTACACGCCTGGCCCGCAAAGCACTCAGCATTGCGGGTGACTCCACCCACCCCTCCCACTGCCTCTTCAACCTCCTGCCCTCTGGGAGGAGGATGAGGAGTCTCAAGGCAAGGACCAGCAGACTGAAGGACAGCTTCATCCACCAGGCGGTCAGGATGCTGAACTCCCACTCAGCACTGACCCCCCTTCTTTCTCTGCCCTCTGCCCGTACAAACGATGGACATTGACATCGGCCCCCACCCACCCCCACCCATTCAACCCCCGGACACCTGCACACAACCCCTCTACCCAAGAGCCTGGACTTTAACCCCCACCCATCCACCACCCACCCACACATCTGCTCACCACCATGCACAGCCCCACAACCCCCCACCATCATGTACAGCTACTTTACAAGAACACTGTCCATACTGTTTATAACTGTTTATAACTGTTATACAACTGTTCATACTGTATACTGTTTAAACATACTGTTTATACAACTGTTAATACACTGTTTATACAATGTTCATACTGTTTATTTATTACTGTTTATTACTGTCCATACTGCACCTCATACTATTTATACTGTTTATATCATTTGTATATATTCCCAACTTCCTTTTTATTTAGATTTTTGTATTCATATTTTTATATATTTATATTTATATTTTGCATGCGTGTCTAGCACCAGGGATCGAGGGAAACAGCATTTCGGTTTTTGTGTATGTCCTGTACATTCATGAAAACTGACAATAAAGTTTACTTGACTTGACTTAAAACACAAAATGTATTTGTGTATCCTTATTTGTGTATCCTAATCCTTATTAATGTTTCAAACACATGGAAGCAATAGCAAGATAAATAGGAATAACCATCACATAACCTACCTTTACTAACGTTACCTTAACCATCACATAACCTACCTTAACTAAGCTTACCTCAACCATCACATAACCTACCATAACTAACCTTAGCTTAACCATCACGTAACCTACCATAACTAACCTTACCTTAACATCACATAACCTACCTTAACTAACCTTACCTTAACAATCACGTAACCTACCATAACTAACCTTACCTTAACATCACGACCAACATTAACTACCACATCAACCCTGTCAGTTACCAGTCCTGTACTGGGTGAGATAAATGGTTCACCACATCACGTTTCTGATGGTTCTGGTGGTCTTCTTCCTGTGTGGTCTTCCTCACTGAGGCAGGCTCCTAGCTGAATGATGAAGAGTCTCAGTGGCCCTGAGAGGAGCTGTTGAGGAAAGCCTCAAGCTTCCTTTCCTTAGTCTGTTTAGGGTGCTAGTACTATTTCATATTGTTTTGCTTTTAATGTAAAGTGTCTTTGAGTATTTAGAAAAGCGCTCTTAAATACAATGTATTATTATTATTATTATTATTATTATTATTATTATTATTATTATTATTATTATCTCCTTCAGCATAGGGTAGCATCCTTTACCAAAGGAAATGAGATAAGGAAAGGAGACAACACAGCCTCTCTGCTCCCCGGTACAGCAGGGAGGTGGAGCCCCTAGTGGAGGACAGACGGGGTCTCTGCTTCATTCATCAGTTTATATACAGTAGGAAGAAGCCTACCAGCCTACTGACACGGACTATATCTACTTATCTACTTTGTAATCAATATAGGAGCTTGTATTACTACTATGTATGTGTGAGCCCCCCATTGCACCCTGGAAGCAGACCCCCACTTTGCATTATTAAAGAAACTTAATAAAATAAGAAAAATCGAATAACTTATTTTTAACCGTGACACCCCCCCCCCCACACACACACGCACAGGCGCACACACACACACAAACACGCACGCACGCACACACGCACGCACACACACACACACACACACACACACACACACACACACACACACACACACACACACACACACACACACACAAACACCTTTTCCCGCGGTGTGGCAGGTAGTTCCCGCCATCCCGACGTGTCCCAACAGAACCTACCCTGCTCCACCCTTCTCCACCCTCCTCCTCCATCTGTCTGTCCGCCCCCGCGGGGCGCCGGCCCGGGGGACGGTAACATGCCGGCTGATGAGGCTCGTTACCCGGGCTGGAGGTGCGGAGCCCCGCCCCTCAGGGCCGCCCACCCGCGGAGCGCGCCGGTTGCCCCGCCAACAAACGAGTGCGAGCGTGGTCCGGGCCGTACCGCCATTGGTCGAGGATTTCCCACGCAACGACAAAACAATGCGCTGGTTGGCTGTGGCTCGATGACGCTACGGCTCGTAGCTGCTGATTGGCTGCGCCGAGGCAGGCTCCTGAGAGCGCCAGAACACGATCTTTAGCGGGTCTTCTGGAGGACTCAGTCCGGGGCCAGGCTCGAATGTTCCGCTGCTGGGTCCCAGAGAACCGAACCGAACCGGACCGCCATGAGGACTTGAAGACCCCCCGACTTCACCAGGACTTCTGAAGGATCTAGACCCGGAGCTTCCTATACCGTGAACCCCTCAGGTGAGCCGGGTCCGGTGGTCCAGACCCTCCAGACTAACATAACATTAACATGTGTAACATAACATATGTAACATATATGACATGTAGCGGTATCATATACACACAGCCTGTGGTTGATAGCTCAGTGGTCTGTCAGTGGTATGTGTGAAGTACCAGGGGGCTGCTGGTTACCACAGTGACCAGAGTGGTAGGACCATCAGCAGAGTTCCTGGTAGGACCACTCGTTTGGTCAGGGCTGGTTACTCTCAACTAACGACGACCAGCAGCGCTGTTAGCTGGGGGCTAGTTAGCGCGGTGTGTTTGCGCCAAATTATTTGACCTCCCTTGCTGGATATCACACACACACACGCGCGCGCGCGCGCGCGAACAGCTTTCTGCTCCGTTCACATTAAAGTCATCCAAGTTGTTATTCCAGAACCAACCATGGAGTTGAAGGAGATGTATTGATGAGTGGTCTTCTTGTCTAGATGGAGATGTATTGATGAGTGGTCTTCTTGTCTAGATGGAGATGTATTGATGAGTGGTCTTCTTGTCTAGATGGAGATGTATTGATGAGTGGTCTTCTTGTCTCGATGGAGATGTATTGATGAGTGATCTTCTTGTCTAGATGGAGATGTATTGATGAGTGGTCTTCTTGTCTAGATGGAGATGTATTGATGAGTGGTCTTCTTGTCTAGATGGAGATGTATTGAAGAGTGGTCTTCTTGTCTAGATGGAGATGTATTGATGAGTGATCTTCTTGTCTAGATGGAGATGTATTGATGAGTGGTCTTCTTGTCTAGATGGAGATGTATTGATGAGTGATCTTCTTGTCTAGATGGAGATGTATTGATGAGTGATCTTCTTGTCTAGATGGAGATGTATTGATGAGTGGTCTTGTCTAGATGGAGATGTATTGATGAGTGGTCTTCTTGTCTAGATGGAGATGTATTGATGAGTGGTCTTCTTGTCTAGATGGAGATGTTTTGCGTGTCTCTGGAAGACCTCAGCCACCCAGAGAGTGTCTTGGACCTCACAAGAGGTGTCCAGTGGTCTGGAAACAGCCAGAAGGTAAGTCCTCACTACACCTTAACCATAGTGTTTATGCATGTTGGGTTATAGTTCCAAATGTGTTTGGTAATCATGCATAATCATTATATGTGTTTCTTGATTGTACATAATCATTTGTAATGTAATATATGATATGACTAGATATCAGGTAGACATAGTATTAGATTACATTAGATTACATAGATGTAATATTAGATCTATAGTACAGGAAGCTACTGCTTTCTCCCCAGAAGAAGGCCTGTACGGCGAGACCAGAACCAGGACCAGAACCAGGTCCGGCCCCGCCCACCCCCACTGGCCCCCGGACCCCCGCTGACATGCGGACGCCCATCAAACAGGCGGGCGACGCGGCCCAGTCTGAGCCCTGGACCCCCACTGCCAACCTGAAGATGCTGATCAGCGCAGCCAGCCCCGACATCAGGCGCATGAGAAAGGTATCAATAATCAATGCACTGTCAGAGAAGCTTAACCCTGTGGGACACCGCGGCCTTCTTTCAGGTCTACAGAGAACACAGCAGAGGTTACCATGGTGACCATCATATATAAAAGCCATGTTTAAAACAGAACAGATTTTGGGTTCACTGCCCCTTTAAGGCATGCGACACACACACAGCCAGACTGTGTTGGAAGCATCGTGGTCTCCATAGCAACCCACTGTCGCCCAGAGGGCGGGCTCAGTAGATGGACCAGGTTTATCAGCCATTCATCTGCCTCTCCTGAATTCTCAACGCTGTCCTTCCATTGGTCATTTGCCAGTGTGATGCGGTGGAGGATGAAGAAGAGGGCGAGGATGGAGAGGCCAAGCCCAGCAGGAAGCAGAGGAGTCTGGGCTTGCTGTGTCACAAGTTCCTCGCTCTCTACCCTGACTACCCCCAGGACAACGTCCACATCTCATTGGACGAGGTCGCCAACAGCCTGGGTAAGAGCCAATACCCTGCCGGTGTTCTTACAGAGGGAGTAGAACCTCCAACCCTGCAGTGGTAGTGCCTTGCTCTACTGACTGATACCTCCAGGTAGACTGGGTGTGTCCTGTCTGTCCCGTTCTGGACTCTGAGCCTGTCTGCAGGTGTGGAGCGTCGGCGTATCTATGACATCATCAACGTGCTAGAGTCCCTGATGATGGTGGGCCGCGTGGCCAAGAACTGCTACACCTGGTACGGCAGGCGCTGGCTCCACGCCCGGCTGGGGGAGCTGCAGCGCCTCGCCCAGCAGCAAGGCAGCGGCCCCCCCGTGGCCCCAGAGGAGCAGGCGTCTGGGGGAGACAGCGCCGCTGGTGAGGATCAGGACCCGCTGTCACTTCCTGTTGTGCTGTCTTAACTTCCTCTTTTGTGTGATTGTTGACTTGTCTCTTGGTGTTGACTTCCTGTCTCACAGGGTTGACTTCCTGTCTCACAGGGTTGACTTCCTGTCTCACAGGGTTGACTTCTTGTCTCACTGTGTTGGCTTCCTGTCTCACTGAGTTGACTTCCTGTCTCACTGTGTTGACTTCCTGTCTCACAGGGTTGACTTCCTGTCTCACAGGGTTGACTTCTTGTCTCACTGTGTTGGCTTCCTGTCTCACTGAGTTGACTTCCTGTCTCACTGTGTTGACTTCCTGTCTCACGGCGTTGACTTCCTGTCTCACAGCGTTGACTTCCTGTTTCATGTTGTTGACTTCCTGTTTCATGTTGTTGACTTCCTGTTTCATGTTGTTGACTTCCTGTGGTGTGTGTTGACTTCCTGTCTCACAGCGTTGACTTCCTGTCTCACAGCGTTGACTTCCTGTTTCATGTTGTTGACTTCCTGTTTCATGTTGTTGACTTCCTGTGGTGTGTGTTGACTTCCTGTCTCTCGGGGTTGACTTCCTGTTTCATGTTGTTGACTTCCTGTGGTGTGTGTTGACTTCCTGTCTCTCGGGGTTGACTTCCTGTTTCATGTTGTTGACTTCCTGTGGTGTGTGTTGACTTCCTGTTTCATGTTGTTGACTTCCTGTGGTGTGTGTTGACTTCCTGTGGTGTGTGTTGACCTCCTGTCTCAGAGGGTTGACTTCCTGTTGTGTGTGTTGACTTCCTGTGTCATGGTGTTGACCTCCTGTGGTGTGTGTTGACTTCCTGTGTCATGGTGTTGACTTCCTGTGGTGTGTGTTGACCTCCTGTCTCAGAGGGTTGACTTCCTGTTTCATGTTGTTGACTTCCTGTGGTGTGTGTTGACTTCCTGTGTCATGGTGTTGACCTCCTGTGGTGTGTGTTGACTTCCTGTCTCACGGGGGTGACTTCCTGTGGTTACAGCGACAGCCAACAGGAAGGACAAGTCTCTGCGCATCATGAGCCAGCGCTTCGTGTCTCTGCTCCTGGGCTCCGCCTCGCAGTGCGTCACGCTGGAGACGGCGGCCCGCCTGCTCATCGACCACCACGCCACCAGCCACAGCAAGTACAAGAGTAAGCCCCCCGGCCCCCCGGCCCCCCTCGCAGTGCCCCCAGCAGGAGGGCCCAGTGTCACCGCTCCTCTGTGTCCCCAGCTAAGGTCCGGCGCCTCTACGACATCGCCAACGTGCTCACCAGCCTGGCGCTCATCAGGAAGGTCCAGCTGAGGGAGGACAAGGGACGCAAACCGGCCTTCCAGTGGCTGGGCCCGGTCCGCTTCAGCACAGACAGCGGTGAGACCCGGGGGAACCAGCAGAACCTGCAGGGTTCTCCCTCTTTAGGCCGTTAGCACCACAGAGTGTGAGGACCACGGGACAGAGAACCTGATGTTCAGTCTCCAGACTCCACGTTGAAGGGTCATGTTTCCCAGCTCATGTTGTCCTCATGCTGTACATTCTCCACTGAATCTTTTATTCTGCTGTCCAGTTATATTGTGTCTTCCTTCTGTTGTCACAGTTGCCATGGCAGCAGTCATTCCACCAGCAGGCGTCTCTGAGCCAATAGGGGCTCTGAGTGACAGAGAGCCAAAGCTGACTCGCCACGCCTCCTTTAATGTGCTGCCCATCCATAGCCCCGCCCACCCCCTGGTTAACTCCGCCCCCTGCAGTCCCACCTCCAGGCCAGCCGGTGAGGACCTGTTAGAGAGAGGCAGTGACCTGGCTGTATGTACTGTAGTCCTCCTCCAGGGGGTCTACCACAGCTCTATATCTTTAAATACATGATGACAGGGCTGACCCCCTCTCCCCGGCCCCTCCTCTCTCCAGCCGTAACCCAGCAACCACTAGAGCGCTCTGGACACGCCCCCCTGGACCTCAGCTGCTCTACAGAGTGAGCACACACACACACACACACCAGGAGACTAACATCTTCAGTACACTGTTGGCCTGTGTTTTGGGCCTCATATTATGGGATGTCTCTGAACGTTCCCTCATGAATAAAATGACGGACCTGTTGCTGTGGTTTCAGGGGCGTGTCAACCCCTCTGCAGGCCGCCGCCCCCACCCTACAGCCCCGTCCACACCCGGAGGAAGACTCCGCCCCCCAGCGGGTGGCCTACCTGCCCAGCCTATCACAACCCTCGGTGGTGCGGCTGTACGGGGGTCAGAGGTCACCCAAGAGGAGGAGGGAAGGAGAGCAGGACGAGAGAGAAGAGGTTAGTTTAATCTGTTTACAGTGTTTTTGTCTTGAGGGGATGGGTCAAAGGTCACCTAGGTGTAGGTGTCAGAGGTCATGGTCCATGGTGTTTCTTGTAGAGCAAACGTCGGGGGAGCGAGGACCCCCCAGCCCTGCCCTCCCACTACCTCTACGTCCCCCACAACGCAGGTAGGCCTTCCCACAACAGCCACGTGGTCCTGTGTCATTGAGAAGACTTGGTCTGACCACGCCCCCTCCTCTCTGACTCCTCCCAGGCCTCAACAACATCCACTTCCTGTTGTCCGCCAGCCAATCGGCAGCCGGCCTGTCTCTGCCCACGCTGGCGCTGCCCTACGTGCTCGTCCCCCCAGGAGACCCCGCCTCCCTGGGCTACCTGTCACCGGCCAGCTTCCTGCTGGGAGGGGCGGGGCCTTATGGGCCCATGGGGGCGGAGCTTGGCATGACGCTAGCGCCGCCGCCCAGCCTTGAGCAGAGCGGGGCGAACGACCCCCCGGAGCCACAACCACTGGTGAGAGACTGCCGCCGTTACCATAGCAACCCCTGGGCACACATCTGGTTAGGGTGAGAGACTGCCGCCGTTACCATAGCAACCCCTGGGCACACATCTGGTTAGGGTGAGAGACTGCCGCCGTTACCATAGCAACCCCTGGGCACACATCTGGTTAGGGTGAGAGACTGCCGCCGTTACCATAGCAACCCCTGAGTACACATCTGGTTAGGGTGAGAGACTGCCGCCGTTACCATAGCAACCCCTGAGCACACATCTGGTTAGGGTGAGAGACTGCCGCCGTTACCATAGCAACCCCTGAGCACACATCTGGTTAGGGTTAGCTACCTATCTTGCCACATGTAAATACGTTGCTCTTGGGCAGAATAATGAAACGTGAAACGTTCTTTGCTTTCATTTCACCTTTGACCTTTTATTTCCCCTACAGACACCTCGCACTCCCAAAGAGACCACGCCCACTCCCAGCTCCGGGGGCTTCTTCCAGACCCCGGGGACTCTGGGTAGTGTAGTCCCTACGGCCGGGAGGAGAAGAGGCTCCGCCCAGAGACGGCTGGATGTAGGCCACGCCCATCCCAGCTGAGCCAATGGCACCTCTCTGGCTGGGCTGCTGATGAATGCCAAACAATCAGGAAAAAACATCCCAATCTGAACAGAACACTGATCTATGGTCTAATATTTGCATGTAAAATTGAACTCAAATGTTACAAATATTTTGGAGGAAAGTGTTTCCAGAGGCCTTGAGTGTTTCAACGTAGCTGGTGATTTGATGCGGTGTGGTGGTCTGAACATTCCTCATGGGGGTCTGCGGACCACCCCCTGCTAGCAGTATTGTACATGTAGGTGCCCTCCTGGCAGCTCCTGTTGCGGCCTCATGCTAATTCCTGTCCTAATTCTAATGTTTGTGTTTTTACTCCAGTGCTAATTTATATTTGAATGAATGTGTGAATAGAAGGTGTGGAGGATGCGTGACCTTCACGTGTGATGATAGCTTCATGTTTGTCCTGAGAGCCATGCCCTTAAAGAAGAGCTCCTGAGCCCTCTGCTCTGCTGGAATGTAGGAGTGAAATCACTAAAGCCTTGAGTTTACAGCCCACTGGCCGGCACTAGGGGTCATTACGGTTAAGAGTTTGTGCCTTCCAGGACACCTGACCTTTGACCCCGCTGACGGCGCCTCGCGTGTCCGATACTTGAATACCCGTCTGGGACTTTTTCTGTCGAGATATCGAAGTACTGTACCTTGTTCAGTCTGCTGACTGCAGGGTTACTGGGGACCAGGGATCCTGCTGTAGCTTTACACACGGTTACTGGGGACCAGGGATCCTGCTGTAGCTTTACACACGGTTACTGGGGACCAGGGATCCTGCTGTAGCTTTACACGTGGTTACTGGGGACCAGGGATCCTGCTGTAGCTTTACACACGGTTACTGGGGACCAGGGATCCTGCTGTAGCTTTACACACGGTTACTGGGGACCAGGGATCCTGCTGTAGCTTTACACGTGGTTACTGGGGACCAGGGATCCTGCTGTAGCTTTACACACGGTTTCTGGGGACCAGGGACAAGACTTGGGTTAGAAAGGGGGGGTGTAGTGTCTTGTTAAACAGCTGGACAATAGAACCCCACTAGACTCTGGGAGACGAAGGCGGTGTGTGATTACAGTGTACCAGCCATCTATCTTGCCCCTCATTCTTGCACAATGGGTAGCATGGTTAGCATGCCCTGAAGCATCCTGGGCCACGCCCACTTATCAACATGTCCTTCAGAAAAGTTATGAAACACTTTGTAATAAAATGTTTAAAACAATCCTACATTTTCACGTGTCGTGTTTTTAACGTGTTGGAAACATTCAGCTGCTAACCTTTTATATCGAGGAATTGACTGAAAGTCTGGTGTTGAATGAGTCCATTGATCAGGGTCCTCCTCAGACAGACAGACCGGCTGACCATGGACACCAGTCATGTGATGAAGGCTTGATGCTCCCACCTGACACATGGATGACGCATCAGCCTACAAGTTTGTTAGTAATCTATCATACATCCCCACTTGTGATGTCACATTTCAATAACCCCACCTGATTGGCTGAGACCCAGCGTTCTGTTAGCTGATTGGTGGAGGAATGAAGTAGCACTGAGACGGGCTGTTGTGTTGGACGTGTATTTTATTATTAAAGCCATTAAAATGGAACCATGCCCATAGATAGATCTCTACATCTGAAGCCGAGTATAAGGATGTCCGGAGGGGCGTGTGCTTGTGGAGCGTCAGGGCGGGCAAAACAAGCGTCCGCTGCTGCTGGAAGAAAGGCTGAGGTCAGCGTGGGGGCGCTTGGTTCGTGTTCTGGGGCGGGGCCAGACGGGCGGAGCGGTCCATGATGTTTTGCTTACTTGATTGACGGCTGACCTCTGAACTTTAACCTTAGAAAATAAACTGCTGCAGGTTCTAGGGTCTTGGGTCTGGGGGAGACCACCCGTTGATGTGAGCATGGGTCCATGTCCTCCTATAAATCCTTTAAATATTGCATGATCACATTTCAGCTTTTACAAAAGAAACAAGGAAGGAGAAACCACCAGCTCATACTTCTGTCTCTGTCCAGTTCGTCCTCATGTACATCCAGTGGTGGAACAGTACATCCAGTGGTGGAACAGTACATCCAGTGGTGGAACAGCCCACGGCTCATGGGACATTCACATATCTGACACCTGGGCAGGTGGGGGGCTAAAGAGGTACACACAGAAGATACACAAACCGCATTTAAAAAACCAAACCAACCGATAGTGAGGGACCAATGAAGGAACTTCAACAAATACTGAACATTCACTATGTACAGGCGGGCTGGGCCCCCAGCCCAGCTTTGTTACATGCAGTGGACCTGTGGACCAAGTCGGGGTTCAAAGGTCAAACGACGCCCCCGTGTGATATGGGTCCCAACACAGAGAGGACGGAGGCTCCTGACCCACGCCAGGGGAGGGGCAGCTGACACGGGGGGAGACAGGAAGTGATGTCAACGCAGGAGACGGGGCGGGTCTCCCAGATATATGAGCAGGTCTGATTGGCTTGTTCTCTTACTCTCTGTAAACATGGCAACGTCTTCGTCTGCTCTTCTGTCCCGCAGACGAAGTAACGACGCAAAACAATAACAACGCAATAATATAACAACGCTAAATAAAATCAGTGCAAGTTACAGCAAACCAAAACACATCGTACTGATATGAGACACGAGGCGTACGCTGCTAGTGGAATGAAGGGGAGCTGTAAACTGAAAGGGTCTCTCGTCACGGGGCCGCGGGGTCACGGGGTCACGGGGTCACGGGGCCTCGGGGTCACGGGGCTGCGGGGTCACAGGGTCACCGGGCCGCGGGGTCACTGGCCCGCGGGGTCACGGGGCCGCGGGGCTGCGGGGTCACAGGGTCACCGGGCCGCGGGGTCACAGGGTCACCGGGCCGCGGGGTCACTGGCCCGCGGGGTCACCGGGCCGCGGGGTCACGGGGCTGCAGGGTCACAGGGTCACCGGGCCGCGGGGTCACGGGCCCGCGGGGTCACAGGGTCACCGGGCCGCGGGGTCACGGGCCGTGGGGCCTCGGGGCCATGGGGTCACCACGACACGCTCACAGAGACGCCAGAACATCATTATTTCATCTATAAATATTTTAAATAAATACTACTTGTCACATTGTCTGTAGGGTAAGCCCTCTGTCCTGGTCCCCAGAGGAGAAGTGCACTCCCATCCTGGCGGTGATATCGTGGTACGAGGAGCACTGGGTTTAACCCCCCAGAGGGCTGCGCTGGGCGGGGCTTACCAGCGGCTCTTCTCCTGTGGTCGCGGCCCCAGTGACCGGGACACTCTGCTGAAACCGACACCAGCAAAACTCCAGACTTTAAAAAGACTTTCCCTTATCAGAGTCACACTCACAACATCAGGGACAATAAAACTCTAAAAACAGAAAACAGAAAAACAAATCAAACTCCTGTCTCCGGCGTCCTGACAACCACACCCACAGGGGGAGGAGCCAACCACCAGGCCAATCGAGAGAGCTGGATGGTGCAGAACACAAAGGGGGGGGGGGGGGATGTGCAGGGGGAGGAGGAGGGGTCAGATGTCATGTGACACTGGGCTCCTCCCCTCTCCAAGCCACACATGCCTGGCAGCACAGACCGTCCAATGGGCGACGAGAGGAGAGGCGAGGGGGCGGGCTCTACTCCTATTGGTGGAGAGAGAGGGTGTTGAGCAGCAGTAGGGTGTTCTAGATGGTGGGGCAGGTAGCACGGTGGCCCGCTGGTACAGATGGTGTTTCAGCATGCGAGTCCTGCCAGGGGTCCAGACGGTTCTGCTCAGGTTCTACGTGTTCTGTTCCGGGGGAGGGAGGGGGGGGAGGGGGGGCAGGGGGGTGAGGAGGACCCCCCCTCCTCTAGACCAGCTGGTAGCCGGACCCGGACGTCTGGTCGTACTCCACGGTGTACTGACTGGTCCAGTCCACCGGGACCGGTCGGATTAGACCACAGCAACGCACCTCGAAGAAATCTATCAGGTTCCTCACACAGCCGTGGCTACACACACACACACACACACACACACACACACACAGAGATACACACACACACACATACACACACACACACACAGACACACACACACACACACACACACACACACACAACCACAGATACACACACACACACACACACACACACACACACACACACACACACACACACACACACACACACACCACACACACACACACACACACACACACACACACACACACACACACACACACACACACACACACACACACACACACACACACACAACCACAGATACACATACACACACACACACACACACACACACACACACACACACACACACACACACACAGAGATACACACACACACAGAGACACACACACACACACACACACACACACACACACACACACACACACAACCACAGATACACACACACACACACACACACACAGATACACACACACTCACACACACACACACACCCACACCACACACACACACACACACACACACACCACACACACACACACACACACACACACACACACACACACACACACACACACACACGTTATCACAGTAGTAGTAGTTTAAAGAAATCATCTTTAGAGTGCAGTGTGTGTGTGTGTGTGTGTGTGTGTGTGTGTGTGTGTGTGTGTGTGTAGGGTACTTGAAGGGGCTTTCGATGGAGGTGGCGGTGACTTTGAAGTGTTTATATCTCCGAGCATTCATCCGTTCGTTGGTGGTGATACCCAGACCAGCGATCTGGAACACATCGACCAATCAGAACACAAAGGGAGATGACCCACCAATCAGAAGAGCACACAGGGAGATGATCAGCCCAATCAGGTCCAAACGGAGCCGGGCTCTGGTGGTCTCACCTGGTACAGCTGACACAGGATGAGCACAGCGACCCACATGAAATGGAACACACTGTTGAGGAACATCCAAAACATCCAGGGGGAGCAGGAGGAGATCTGGGTCAGGTACTGCCAGAATCCATCCTTAGAGTAGCTGGTGGGGCAGTGGATCCTCCAGTCTACAGGTACAACATAGAGTTACAACATATAGAAATCCAAAATAGAGGTACAGACAGACAGAGACAGAGCAGACAGACAGAGCTACATGTAGAGGTGTGTGGTATAGCAGATAGAGCTACATGTAGAGGTGTGTGGTGTAGCAGATAGAGCTACATGTAGAGGTGTGTGGTGTAGCAGACAGACAGAGCTACATGTAGAGGTGTGTGGTGTAGCAGACAGACAGAGCTACATGTAGAGGTGTGTGATGTAGCAGACAGAGCTACATGTAGAGGTGTGTGGTGTAGCAGACAGACAGAGCTACATGTAGAGGTGTGTGGTGTAGCAGACAGAGCTACATGTAGAGGTGTGTGGTGTAGCAGACAGACAGAGCTACATGTAGAGGTGTGTGGTGTAGCAGACAGAGCTACATGTAGAGGTGTGTGGTGTAGCAGACAGATAGAGCTACATGTAGAGGTGTGTGGTGTAGCAGACAGACAGAGCTACATGTAGAGGTGTGTGGTGTAGCAGATAGAGCTACATGTAGAGGTGTGTGGTGTAGCAGACAGATAGAGCTACATGTAGAGGTGTGTGGTGTAGCAGACAGACAGAGCTACATGTAGAGGTGTGTGGTGTAGCAGACAGACAGAGCTACATGTAGAGGTGTGTGATGTAGCAGACAGAGCTACATGTAGAGGTGTGTGGTGTAGCAGACAGACAGAGCTACATGTAGAGGTGTGTGGTGTAGCAGACAGAGCTACATGTAGAGGTGTGTGGTGTAGCAGACAGATAGAGCTACATGTAGAGGTGTGTGGTGTAGCAGACAGACAGAGCTACATGTAGAGGTGTGTGGTGTAGCAGACAGACAGAGCTACATGTAGAGGTGTGTGGTGTAGCAGACAGAGCTACATGTAGAGGTGTGTGGTGTAGCAGACAGACAGAGCTACATGTAGAGGTGTGTCGTGTAGCAGACAGACAGAGCTACATGTAGAGGTGTGTGGTGTAGCAGACAGACAGAGCTACATGTAGAGGTGTGTGGTGTAGCAGACAGAGCTACATGTAGAGGTGACTCACAGCTGATGCAGCCGTAGATCATCCAGCAGATCATACACAGCAGGAAGAACAGGTAGCCCATGAAGTAGCGATGGTTCCCACTTCCTGTTCACAGGCCACACAAACATCCCGTCATTCCCCGCTCCGGCCCACGTAACTCCTGCTAGAGCTGACAGTCCTGCCCCTCACAGAGGAGACGAGGGGGTACTCACCCACCTAGAGCTGACTTCCTGTCCCTCACAGAGGAGGGGGTACTCACCCACACAGTTGCCCACCCAGGGGCAGTGGTGGTCGAACCTGGCGATGCAGCGGTTACACACAGCACAGTGCTTGGAGCGGATTGGCTTACGGATCTGGGGAGGGAACACACTCTGACCAATCACAACCCTGCGGCCCGCCCCCTGAACACAGTGCTCAGACCAAGCCATCGAGCCTACGCACACCCACAGAGGACACAAAGGAAAGGGGGTCTATAGAGGGGGTCTATAGAGGGGGCCTATAAAGGGGGTCTATAGAGGGGGTCTATAGAGGGGGTCTATAGAGGGGGTCTATAGAGGGGGTCTATAGAGGGGGTCTACAGAGGGGGGTCTATAGAGGGGGTCTATAGAGGGGGGTCTATAGAGGGGGTCTATAGAGGGGGTCTATAGAGGGGGTCTATTGAGGGGGGTCTATAGAGGGGGGTCTATAGAGGGGGGTCTATAGAGGGGGTCTATAAAGGGGGTCTATAGAGGGGGTCTATAGAGGGGGTCTATAGAGGGGGTCTACAGAGGGGGGTCTATAGAGGGGGTCTATAGAGGGGGGTCTATAGAGGGGGTCTATAAAGGGGGTCTATAGAGGGGGTCTATAGAGGAGGGTCTATAGAGGGGGTCTATAGAGGGGGTCTACAGAGGGGGGTCTATAGAGGGGGGTCTATAGAGGGGGGTCTAAAGACGGGCCTGTCCAGGGAGACTGCTTAGGAGTCTCCTAAGACAGTCCAGACTCATCAGACCAGAAGGCTCCAGAAGGCTTGGGCGAGGGACTGGGAAGAGCTTCATGTAACCAGATGGTCCACAAGAGGAGCAACGAGGAGATGAGAAATGTCTCCAACATCTGACTCATCACAACATTTGGATACTTGGCTTCATTTCAGTTCCATTAACGCTGAGCCTGATTCAGCAGACAGTGGGCCTCTGGACATCATCTGAACTCAACAACCTAGCAGTGGGCCTGTGAACACACGTCAGACAGGGAGAGGTTCTCACCAGGCAGGTGCTACAGAACACACTGAGGTCCAGGCTGCCGGTCTCAGCCAGCTCTACGATGGTCTGAGGAGAGAACAATCCAATACATTTGACACTTAGACTTACTTTGAACATACTTCTTCAGTACATCATTTGTATTTTAGATCCGGTTTTTTTCACATTTTACATATTCTAAAGTATTTAATTAAATCAAACGTATCCCACACACACACGCACACGCACACACACACACACACCTTCTTCTTCTGCTCCTCGGAGGCCTTGATGATTCCTGGGTCAGACTTCCAGGACTTCCCAAAGTTGTAGAAGAGGGCCACGCTGTTCAGGAGGAAGGGGACGTGTACCGTGGAGAAGGGCAGGTGTGCACCGTGGTCAAGGAGCACACAGTCTACTGGACCCCATTGTCAACCCACGTCCTACATGTCCCCCTCATGTGTCTACATGTCCCCCTCATGTGTCCTACATGTCCCCCTCATGTGTCCTACATGTTCCCCTCATGTGTCTACATGTCCCCCACATGTGTCCTTCATGTTCCCCTCATGTGTCCTACATGTCCCCCTCATGTGTCCTACATGTCCCCCTCATGTGTCCTACATGTCCCCCTCATGTGTCCTACATGTCCCCCTCATGTGTCTACATGTCCCCCACATGTGTCCTTCATGTTCCCCTCATGTGTCCTACATGTCCCCCTCATGTGTCTACATGTCCCCCACATGTGTCCTTCATGTGTCCTACATGTCCTCCACATGTGTCCTACATGTCCCCCACATGTGTCCTTCATGTGTCCTACATGTCCTCCACATGTGTCCTACATGTCCCCTTCATGTGTCCTACATGTCCCCCTCATGTGTCTACATGTCCCCCACATGTGTCCTTCATGTGTCCTACATGTCCTCCACATGTGTCCTAGTGACTAGAGGTGGTTGTATTCTGACCCACAGCAGGATATCATTCCAGAACCAGTAGAACCAGGTGGTGTACATCCAGAACTTAGTGGCCAGGTAGATCCCCAGGGGAAGAGCACTATGCATGGAGTGGTCGAAGAATGCCCTGAGAGAGAGAGACAGGTTAGAGACAACACTATAATGCTACAGAGAGAGAGACAGGTTAGAGACAACACCGTAATGCTACTGAGAGTCAAGTCAGAGAGAGACTGGTTAGAGAGACAGACAAGTTAGAGAGAGACTGGTTAGAGAGAGATACAGGTTAGAGAGAGAGAGAGACTGGTTAGAGAGAGACAGGCCAAAGAGAGAGACAGGTTAGAGAAAGACTGGTTAGAGAGAGGCAGGTTAAAGAGAGAGACAGGTTAGAGAGAGAGACAGGTTAGAGAGAGAGACTGGTTAGAGAGCGAGAGACAGGTTAAAGAGAGAGACAGGTTAGAGAGAGACTGGTTAGAGAGTGAGAGACAGGTTAAAGAGAGAGACAGGTTAGAGAGACAGTGTGCTGTGCAGCAGTGTGTGTGTGCATGCCGTACTTGGAGAGGAACTGAACAG
>JAXIVH010000022.1:252500-268318 GCA_036785325.1 Urophycis tenuis | reverse complement strand
GGGTGAGAGAGAGACAGAGAGAGACAGAGACAGAGAGAGAGAGAGAGAGAGAGAGAGAGAGAGAGAGAGAGAGAGAGAGAGAGAGGGGGGGGGGGATGAGAGAGATAGAGACAGAGACAGAGAGGGAGAGATAGAGATAGAGAGATAGAGACAGAGACAGAGAGAGGGGGGGGGGAGAGGGGGAGAGAGCACCATGACCTGGAACATGGATCTACTCTCCATCTCTACATCTACTGTAACACAAACCAAACACACCTTTTCAATCTATCAATACTGCTCAAGTCTAATAATCTATAATCAATACCTTGATCAGCTAACAACAGCAGAGTCCCCGCAGACAGGAGATTAAAACAGTCACATGACATGTTATCATATTATTCTATAGAAAGAAATATAATTGATCTTGTATACATTAGGGGTGGAACGGTTCACAAAATCCACGGTTCAGTTCGGTTCAGGGTTTTGTGGTCATGGTTTTCAGTTCGGTTCAGGGTTTTGTGGTCATGGTTTTCAGTTCGGTTCACGTTTTGTGGTCATGGTTTTCAGTTCGGTTCAGGTTTTGTGGTCATGGTTTTCAGTTCAGTATTTTTGATTGTCATGTTGATTGACTTTTGTCAACAACTTCTTACCGCCGTCATCGTAGGTCACTCTAAATGCAAAGTGCTCCCATACAGCAGACCTAGGCCATCCTTCAAATTATTCTAGTTTGCCGTAACCCAACCGACCCTGTCAATTTAGGACCGACCCAAATATGAATTTGTTTTCCCTTTTGGTGAGGGAGAGCCCCCACTATGTCAGGTAGAGGGGGCTGAGGCTGTGGTGAGGGAGAGCCCCCACTATGTCAGGTAGAGGGGGCTGAGGCTGTGGTGAGGGAGAGCCCCCACTATGTCAGGTAGAGGGGGCTGAGGCTGTGGTGAGGGAGAGCCCCCACTATGTCAGGTAGAGGGGGCTGAGGCTGTGGTGAGGGTGAGCCCCACTATGTCAGGTAGAGGGGGCTGAGGCTGTGGTGAGGGAGAGCCCCCACTATGTCAGGTAGAGGGGGCTGAGGCTGTGGTGAGGGAGAGCCCCCACTATGTCAGGTAGAGGGGGCTGAGGCTGTGGTGAGGGTGAGCCCCCACTATGTCAGGTAGAGGGGGCTGAGGCTGTGGTGAGGGAGAGCCCCCACTATGTCAGGTAGAGGGGGCTTGGTGAGGGTGAGCCCCCACTATGTCAGGTAGAGGGGACTGAGGCTGTGGTGAGGGAGAGCCCCCACTATGTCAGGTAGAGGGGGCTGAGGCTGTGGTGAGGGAGAGCCCCCACTATGTCAGGTAGAGGGGGCTGAGGCTGTGGTGAGGGAGAGCCCCCACTATGTCAGGTAGAGGGGGCTGTGGTGAGGGAGAGCCCCCACTATGTCAGGTAGAGGGGGCTGAGGGCTGTGGTGAGGGTGAGCCCCCCACTATGTCAGGTAGAGGGGGGCTGAGGCTGTGGTGAGGGTGAGCCCCCACTATGTCAGGTAGAGGGGGCTGAGGCTGTGGTGAGGGTGAGCCCCCACTATGTCAGGTAGAGGGGGCTGAGGCTGTGGTGAGGGTGAGCCCCCACTATGTCAGGTAGAGGGGGCTGAGGCTGTGGTGAGGGAGAGCCCCCACTATGTCAGGTAGAGGGGGCTGTGGTGAGGGTGAGCCCCCACTATGTCAGGTAGAGGGGACTGAGGCTGTGGTGAGGGAGAGCCCCCACTATGTCAGGTAGAGGGGGCTGAGGCTGTGGTGAGGGAGAGCCCCCACTATGTCAGGTAGAGGGGGCTGAGGCTGTGGTGAGGGAGAGCCCCCACTATGTCAGGTAGAGGGGCTGTGGTGAGGGAGAGCCCCCACTATGTCAGGTAGAGGGGGCTGAGGCTGTGGTGAGGGAGAGCCCCCACTATGTCAGGTAGAGGGGGCTGAGGTGAGGGTGAGCCCCCACTATGTCAGGTAGAGGGGACTGAGGCTGTGGTGAGGGAGAGCCCCCACTATGTCAGGTAGAGGGGGCTGAGGCTGTGGTGAGGGAGAGCCCCCACTATGTCAGGTAGAGGGGGCTGAGGCTGTGGTGAGGGAGAGCCCCCCACTATGTCAGGTAGAGGGGGCTGTGGTGAGGGAGAGCCCCCACTATGTCAGGTAGAGGGGGGCTGAGGCTGTGGTGAGGGAGAGCCCCCACTATGTCAGGTAGAGGGGGCTGAGGCTGTGGTGAGGGTGAGCCCCCACTATGTCAGGTAGAGGGGGCTGAGGCTGTGGTGAGGGTGAGCCCCACTATGTCAGGTAGAGGGGGCTGAGGCTGTGGTGAGGGAGAGCCCCCACTATGTCAGGTAGAGGGGGCTGTAGTGAGGGAGAGCCCCCACTATGTCAGGTAGAGGGGGCTGAGGCTGTGTGAGGGAGAGCCCCCACTATGTCAGGTAGAGGGGGCTGAGGCTGTGGTGAGGGTGAGCCCCCACTATGTCAGGTAGAGGGGGCTGAGGCTGTGGTGAGGGAGAGCCCCCACTATGTCAGGTAGAGGGGGGTGAGGGTGAGCCCCCACTATGTCAGGTAGAGGGGGCTGAGGCTGTGGTGAGGGTGAGCCCCCACTATGTCAGGTAGAGGGGACTGAGGCTGTGGTGAGGGTGAGCCCCCACTATGTCAGGTAGAGGGGGCTGAGGCTGTGGTGAGGGAGAGCCCCCACTATGTCAGGTAGAGGGGGCTGAGGCTGTGGTGAGGGAGAGCCCCCCACTATGTCAGGTAGAGGGGGCTGTGGTGAGGGTGAGCCCCCACTATGTCAGGTAGAGGGGCTGAGGCTGTGGTGAGGGAGAGCCCCCACTATGTCAGGTAGAGGGGGCTGAGGCTGTGGTGAGGGAGAGCCCCACTATGTCAGTAGAGGGGGCTGAGGCTGTGGTGAGGGAGAGCCCCCACTATGTCAGGTAGAGGGGGCTGAGGCTGTGGTGAGGGAGAGCCCCCACTATGTCAGGTAGAGGGGGCTGAGGCTGTGGCAACAGGGGGGCCTCGGGGGAGGAGGCTGGCTGCCAATGTTGTTGAGGCCAGCAGGGGGAGCTAATCACTGAGATGGAGCTGTGGGCGTTCTTGGGGACCGTAGAGGAAGATTCAGGTGTGAGGGTGTGTTGTGGAAACAGTCAGTCACCAGGAGTAGGCTGCGTTCTGTACATGGTATTGTAAATCAGCCTTCAGTATTGAGCAGCACAGCCTGGTAGGGTGGACGCCGTGGCGCCTGTAAAGAGATGGACGCTTCCAAAACAGATTAAAATTGTCAATGAAACACAAATTGGTGTCTCTGCTGGTCAGACTGAGCCAGGAGTTGAGGAGTCTACTGAAGCACTCTGCACTGTGGATGAATAGGGCAGGGGGCCACTGATGAAAACACACTTCCACAGCTTTGTCAAATGATAAAAAGGACTTTAAAATCCTTTCTAGTCAACTCTGACTGTCCACAAGCAGTGTCGTTGGAACCTACGTGGATTATAATCCAGTTAACAGAAGATGGGAGGTGAGTTCCAGCAGTCAGTATCGCGAATATAAATCGCCTACATACACACGTAGGCTACGTTCTGTCTTTTATATTCGCTTCATTTCATCAATGGTTCGCTTGTCTGTTATGATGGCTGCGGCTGCAGTAAAGAAAATGTTCACGGTCACAGTTCAGTTATACGGGTTCAGGAACCGTAGCAATACATTTAAAAAATGCATTGAATATCTCGACACCGCTATAATGTGACATGAAGTTCTGGAAGACCTGTGCCCAGATCTTTACCCTTCCCTTCCTCCCCTCCAGTGTCGACTGATGTCAAGGAGACCACTAAACTTTTACGGGTTGGAGACCCAGTCAGTGACGTCATGATATGCAAATTTAATTTTTGGTTGTTACTGCAAACAAAAATATTTTTAAGGATGGCCCTACAAAGTGCTGCTGGTGAATCTTCTAACAAGCTAGCAACTTCTGGCTCTTTCCCACTCGCCATACCCACACAATTCTCCACAACAACTGACCCAATACTCTTCTTCTATCTGCTACACCCGGCTACACTGCTTCGCTTCTTCTTGTTGTTTACTACTGGTGGTTGGCTTTAGGCGCACTACCGCCACCTTCTGCTCTGGAATGTACTCGCTTCACCTTTGAGAAGAAGGAGCAGCATGAACCGAACGCAACACACAGGAATTGAACAGAGACAGTCGAACCGAACGCTTCGGACGGTTTTCATGAACCGTCCCATCCCTAATATGCATGCAAGCAGAGAGATGCTTGGTTTATACACCAGCTGCACACAAGGTGGGTGGAGGTTACTACATTAAGGGGCAAGAAAGTCTCTTCAGGTGTGTGTACCTTGTCTATCTTCAGTCTCTTCAGATAGATAGAAATACTTTAGTGATCCCAAGCTGGGAAATTACAGTAGGTACAGGTAGGACGGGCTGTGTGTGTGTGTGTGTGTCTGTGTGTGTCTGTGTGTCTGTGTGTGTGTGTGTCTGTGTGTGTGTACCTTGTCTATCTTCAGTCTCTTCAGGTAGGACGGGCTGTGTGTGTGTGTGTGTGTGTGTGTGTGTGTGTGTGTGTGTGTGTCTGTGTGTACCTTGTCTATCTTCAGTCTCTTCAGGTAGGACGGGCTGTGTGTGTGTGTGTGTGTGTGTGTGTGTGTGTGTGTGTGTGTACCTTGTCTATCTTCAGTCTCTTCAGTAGGACGGGCTGTGTGTGTGTGTGTGTGTGTGTGTCTGTGTGTGTGTGTGTACCTTGTCTATCTTCAGTCTATTCAGGTAGGACAGGCTGTGTGTGTGTGTGTGTGTGTGTGTGTGTGTGTGTGTGTGTGTGTGTGTGTGTGTGTGTGTGTGTGTGTGTGTGTGTACCTTGTCTATCTTCAGTCTCTTCAGGTAGGACGGGCTGTGTGTGTGTGTGTGTGTGTGTGTCTGTGTGTTTGTGTGTGTGTGTGTGTACCTGTCTATCTTCAGTCTTATTCAGGTAGGACAGGCTGTGAGTGTGTGTGTGTGTGTGTGTGTGTGTGTGTGTGTGTGTGTGTGTGTGTGTACCTTGTCTATCTTCAGTCTCTTCAGGTAGGACGGGCTGTCATAGCCCTTGGCCTGTCGTGCCTCCTGCAAGTGGTTGATCATCCACACGTTCTTCCTCTGCTTGGCCAGGTCCAGAGGAGTCTCCCCCTGTGATGTCACAGCATCACATCACATCACAGCACCACGTTACAGCATCACATCACAGCATCACGTCATCACAGCATCACATCACAGCAACACATCACAGCAACACATTACAGCACGTCATACCATCCCAACAACACTTAGATATGATATCTACCATGGGATGTGGGTACCATGGGATGTGTGGTACCATGGGATGTGTGGTACTATGGGATGTGTGGTAGCATGGATGTGGTGGTACTATGGGACGTTGTGGTACGATGGGATGTGTGGTACCATGGCAAGTGTGGTACCATGGGATGTGGTGGTATCATGGGATGTGTGGTATCATGGGATGTGTGGTATCATGGGATGTGTGGTATCATGGGATGCAGTGGTACCATGGGATGTTTGGTATCATGGGATGTGTGGTACCATGGGATGTGTGGTATCATGGGATGTGTGGTATCATGGGATGTGTGGTATCATGGGATGTATGGTATCATGGGATGTGTGGTATCATGGGATGTGGGGTATCATGGGATGTGTGGTATCATGGGATGTGTGGTACCATGGCAAGTGTGGTACCATGGGATGTGTGGTATCATGGGATGTGTGGTATCATGGGATGTGTGGTACAATGGGATGTGTGGTATCATGGGATGTGGTGGTAGCATGGGATGTGTGGTACCATGGGATGTATGGTATCATGGGATGTGTGGTATCATGGGATGTGGGGTACCATGGGATGTGGGGTATCATGGGATGTGGTGGTATCATGGGATGTGTGGTATCATGGGATGTGTGGTACCATGGGATGTGTGGTACCATGGGATGTATGGTATCATGGGATGTGTGGTACCATGGGATGTGTGGTATCATGGGATGTGTGGTATCATGGGATGTGTGGTACCATGGGATGTGGGTACCTTGATGTTCTGTGAG
Organism: Urophycis tenuis; assembly: GCA_036785325.1. Taxonomy (NCBI): domain Eukaryota; kingdom Metazoa; phylum Chordata; class Actinopteri; order Gadiformes; family Phycidae; genus Urophycis; species Urophycis tenuis. The sequence continues at coordinate 262,262 of JAXIVH010000022.1, read as the reverse complement.
TCTACGTTGGCGTTGGCCTCCAGCAGCAGGCTGATGACGGTGGTGTTTCCTGCCAGGACGGCCCAGTGCAGAGCAGTGTTCTTGTGGTACTTGTCTCCCAGGTTCACCGACACATTGAAGGTCAGCAGGAGCCTGGTGGGGTCCACGCTGAGACCCCGAAACAAACCAGGTGAGGTGCAGCAAGCTCTTCTATTACATCTAGAACTACATCTGTTATATATACTTATATCTGTCCTATTACATCTAGAACTACATCTGTTATATATACTTATATCTGTCCTATTACATCTAGAACTACATCTGTTATATATACTTATATCTGTCCTATTACATCTAGAACTACATCTGTTATATATACTTATATCTGTCCTATTACATCTAGAATTACATCTGTTATACATACTTATATCTGTCCTATTACATCTAGAACTACATCTGTTATATATACTTATATCTGTCCTATTACATCTAGAACTACATCTGTTATATATACTTATATCTGTCCTATTACATCTGGAACTACATTTGTCATTTATAGTGATAACATGGAGCTATGGTGTGATGTCATTGATTCTGCTAGTAACACACACATCCACACACACACACACACACACACACACACACACACACACACACACACACACACACACACACACACACACACACACACACACACACACACACACAAACACACACACACAAACACACACCTGTGAGTTCTGTAGGCTGCCCACATCAGGGGAGTCATGCCGTTCTGATCCATCAGGTCCACATCCTGATCCAGAGAAGTCACAGCTACACGTCAAACTTGTCTGACCCGGTTTCTAAGATCGACTACACAAGGCTGAAGAAAACTCAAGCAGTTGGAACCCGTCTTAACCATATGGCACCAGTCTAAACTAGACTACACCAGACTAAATTAGACGAAACCAGTTGACATTTTATTCCCCAGGCCAGAGTTTAAATGGGTTTATCGTCCCGTCTGAACTGCAGACCTGTCCAGACCCTTGTGGACCAACCACATATCTCCCCTCCATCTTCACACTCTGATTGGCTGCCGAGACCCTTGTGGACCAACCACATATCTCCCCTCCATCTTCACACTCTGATTGGCTGCCGAGCGAGGGCCTACCTGTCCCTTGGCGATGAGGTACGCCACGATGGAAGTGTGGCCGAACTGCGCGGCCAGGTGCACACAGCTGCAGCCCTCGCCGTCGATGAGGGAGGGGTCGGCGGCGTACTTGAGCAGCTGGACCACCATGGACAGGTGGCCCTGTCTGGAACACACAGGGGACAGGCCTGATGCTAGGAACGTCCCATCATTATGGATGCAGGGGCGCTATGTCATGTGCTACCTTGTGGCCCAGTGCAGAGGGGTGGAGTTGAGGTCTCCTCCCAGTTGGTCAACCACCGCACCCTTAGAAATGTAGAACCTGGAGAGAGAGAGAACTTAGAACATAGAGCATGAGCAGTAGGGGGCAGTGTGGTGCAGGGGAGCACAGAGGGCAGTGGGTCGAAATGAGTGTGTGCATCTCTGTGTACTAGACCGTGTGTGTGTGTGAGCGTGTGTGCGTGTGTGTGTGCGTGCGTGCGTGTGTGCGTGCGTGTGAGCGTGCGTGTGAGCGTGCGTGCGTATAATTACTTGACCAGGTCTATTCTGTTGTTGATGGCGGCCCAGTGCAGCAGGGTGACGTTCTCCTTGTCCGGCTGTCTGACATCATATCCTGCGTCCACCAGCTCCCTACAGCGCTCAAATATACCATACCTGGGGGGAGAGACCTGCACTGAGAACACTCTCTCTCTCTCTCTCTCTCTCTCTCTCTCTCTCTCTCTCTCTCTCTCTCTCTCTCTCTCTCTCTCTCTCTCTCTCTCTCTCTCTCTCTCTCTCTCTCTCTCTCTCTCTCTCTCTCTCTCTCTCTCTCTCACACACTCTCTCTCTCTCTCACACACACACTCTCTCTCTCACACACACACACACACACACACTCACTCACAGACACACTCACTCACTCACACTCTCTCTCTCACTCACTCACACATACACACACACTCACTGCGTTGCCTTGACGATGTCCCAGGTGCTGTAGTCGTCCACATGGCTTTTTCGCGCCGTGTTGTCACTGTAACCATGGCTACCACTGTGATGGTGTCCCTGGGGCTTCATCTCCTGCAGACAATCCCACATACTGTTCATGCACTTCATATGGTAACACTATTGTACCGTTCACTATGTAGTCATGAGGCCTTCACCAGAGCCCAGGTCAGCAGAGCTAACTGAGTAGCCTCTGAATTAGCCTGCTGCTAGCTGCTGATGTTACACGTCAGACAGACAGAGTTGAGTGAAAGCAACATGAAAGGAATTCCAGCCTGTATTGATTGGAAGGAAGAGGGGTTACGGGCTCCATGGGGTGCCTGGACATATGGCAGTCTGTCCCGGGGGACGGGGAGCATAACATTGTGGGAGGTTCTTTACCGTCAGCCAAAAGCACCAGCTGGCCGGCGTAGTGTTCCTCTAGACTCTCTGTGTTCTACAATGTAAACTACACACTGTAAATTACACCCTGTAAACTACACCCTGTAAACTACACTTACACACTGTAAACTACACCCTGTAAACTACACTTACACACTGTAAACTACACCCTGTGAACTACACCCTGTAAACTACACCCTGTGAACTACACCCTGTAAAAATGTGGTTGGGCTTAAACACTACCATGGATAATATAATGTTAATACATTAACTAGCATTGAGTTAGGTTTAGAGCAGTGCGACAGAGACTAGGTCTACAGAAAGACCATCAAATTATGCAGCTTTACTCAGTCCTGACATTAGAAAATGGATATCAGCTGGAAGCATCTCAAACATCACAAATAAATAAAAAACAACAACATAACTACAACAAACAAACCCAATTATCCAACCCACAACACGATCAGCTGTACTGTACTCCTCTATTAAAACTAATATGGTTATGAAAAAATATTTGATGCTTTTTTCATAAACTCAGAAGAACCAACCTAACCGTTCCTATTCACGTTCATGAATGTGAATTATTGATCATAAATAAATACATGATAGTATAGTTAGTATAGTTATAAAGAAGTATAGTTATAAAGAAAACACAAGGCAGATATCGACTGAAGATGTGGGCTATATTGAGATTACCTTTCGATATGGTGATTATTTTTCTATATTACATTTGAACAAGTGTCTAAGTGTGATTTTGGAAGGTATCATTTTGATAATGATGAAGATGAAACACAGTTTAGAAGACGAGGTGAACTGAGCCATTGGTTGGAGGTCCATTCAGAGGACAGGGCGATCATCATCAATAACATATTGAGGAGACATCATGTGACATCAACAGGGGACAGCGACGTGTCTGCTCCCATGTTGCAGGAGGCTTCATCCGTACACCACCCGATCCTACTTCTCTATTTTGATTTGTATATATTTCATATTTCCCATACAGCGAGTAGAACCATCGTAACAGAGACACGCAGTCCCGATAGCACGGAGGCTCCATCTAAATCCTCTGAGGGTCCCCCTGGCTGCTATGAGGGACCACCTATCTCCTCTGAGGGACCACCTATCTCCTCTGAGGGACCACCTATCTCCTCTGTGGGAGCACCTATCTCCTCTGAGGGACCACCTAGCTGCCATCTAGCTCCTCGGCTAGCCTAGCTGGGCTCACCCTGGACCCAGCGGGGGTCTGACCAGGGGTCGGACTGGTGCCTTCCGTTAGAACAGTAACCAAGTAGTAGAAAGGGGTTCTTCACTTGGTGGTCTCCCGTCCCACCTTGGTGGTCTGCAGCCTCTCGGCCTAGCAGCAGAACAACAGGAGCTACAGTAGCTCTGCAGCAGGGCTAGCTAGCTAGCAGCTAGCTCCGGGAGCCAGGGCAGGACACAGACATGTCTGCCGCCCGGCGGCTCCGAGGCGCCGCTGCGGCGGACGGACGAGCCGCGGTCTCTTATTATCTCCGTGCAGAACAGCCGAGGCGTGTGGCTCACCTCGGGGTGCAGGATGGGGACGCAGCCTGCTTCTTTCTCGTACTCCTCCATAGCGTCAGCCATCTTGGTGGTCGTTCTCGCTGAGCATTGTGGGAACGCTCGGTGGTGTTGTGAGCAACACACCGCAGGATGCGAGGCGATGGATGGGTGATGGATGATGGATGGATGATGGATGGATGGGTGATGGATGATGGATGGATGGTGGATGTTGATGTCAAAGCGTCGTGTGTTTGTTTGGGATGCGTCTCCAGGGTTAACATCATTTAGTTACGCTGCTGCAAACGTGTGTTTGTTTCTGTGTGTGTGTGCGTGTGTGTTACATCGCTAAAGGTGAAAGGATCAACCAAGTGAACCACATATAACGACAGTAGGCTGAATAGCAGCGTGTTTGTGTTGAGTCGAATGTAAAGTGTTCAACAATGTGCTCATGTCCATATACAGTATTACACTGATGCGTTTGGTCATGTGAAGTATTACATTGGTGCGTTAGGACATGCACAGTGTAATAACAGATGTATGGTAACATGATGGCTCTCTAGAGATGGCTCTGGACCTGTCGCCTCAATGTTGTAGTGACCAGGGGCTGCAGGTCAACAACCCGCCGCCAGGGGTCGCGCCGCACACACTCTTACTGTCACTATCTGTACAGGCTCACAGTGTGTGTGTGTGTGTGTGTGTGTGTGTGTGTGTGTGTGTGTGTGTGTGTGTGTGTGTGTGTGTTTCACCACAGCGTGATGCGCGCAATTCACTTCAACACAGTAGCCTAATTACCTAAATGGTGAACAGTACGTTAGCCAATGTTATAGCTGTATTATAATGATATTATAACGTGTAATAATACCATTATAATCTTGGGACTGTCACCGTCTTTGTGTTGTTTAGCAACATACTAAGCACATTACATTACAATATATTGCATTGTATTTTATTGCATTGTATAATATTGCATTATATTATATTAAATTATATTATATTATACTATATTATATTATATTATATTATATTATATTATATTATATTATATTCTGTACTGTAACATCGGGGTTATAACACGTCCATAGACGAAATGTTGGACAAGACAGAAGCAGTCGAGCCAGAGACGTGTGTCATCGCTATGCGCAGCTAGGCAGAACAGATCAATCAACGATCGAAGAGAAGGAGCGACCGAGTCGTTGGTGCTGGAGCCTATTTGCCCTAATATCACGTTGTAACATGGATTATAACATGGAATACAGCGGACCTGCTCGGTTATAACATGTTAACGGTGATCTGACACGTATAAGTCGTGTTTTTAAGAAAGTAGATCATAGAAAGGTCTGGAAAACGTCGGCAGCGAGTCGGAGTGCGACGTGGTCCATTTATGAGCCCATCGTTACGTGGTTAATGTTCAATGTATTTGTGATATCACCGGTATCGATCAGGAGCTGCAGCATCAACAAAGGTATTGATGAGTCTAATGTGTTGAACGCGACGTGTTCCTCCTCCATCCTGGCTCCTGTTAGGCTCGTCTGGTCTGTTTCACAACCTGCTTCTCCTTTTGTTTCTGTCTTCATATATTAATGTACTATCTACTATCTTAATGTACTATGTTAATATGCTGTCTACTATCTTATCTTAATGTACTATCTACAATGTTAATGTACTATCTTTATATAGATAGTAGTAATATATATCGTAAAACGTCTGAGACCATCATCATCCTTCTCCATCCCGTAGGTTCGTTGTGTAGCTTTGATGTGTTGGGATGCAAGTCGTTTTATTTGAGTGATGGTGAACGGTGCTTTAATGTAGTCATGGGTGAGGGTTAGGACATTAGGGTTATGGTTAGGACATTAGGGTGAGGGTTAGGACATTAGGGTTAGGGTTAGGACATTAGGGTTAGGACATTAGGGTTAGGACGTTAGGGTTAGGACATTAGGGTTAGGGTAAGACATCAGGGTTAGGACATTAGGGTGAGGGTTAGGACATCAGGGTGAGGGTTAGGACATCAGGGTGAGGGTTAGGACATCAGGGTTAGGGTTCGGACATCAGGGTTAGGACATTAGGGTGAGGGTTAGGACATCAGGGTTAGGGTTAGGACATCAGGGTTAGGGTTAGGACATCAGGGTTAGGGTTAGGACATCAGGGTTAGGGTAAGACATCAGGGTTAGGGTTAGGACATTAGGGTGAGGGCTAGGATATTAGGGTGAGGGTTAGGACATCAGGGTTAGGGTTAGGACATCAGGGTTAGGGTTAGGACATCAGGGTTAGGGTTAGGACATCAGGGTTAGGGTTAGGACATCAGGGTTAGGGTTAGGACATCAGGGTTAGGGTAAGACATTAGGGTTAGGGTAAGACATTAGGGTTAGGGTTAGGACATCAGGGTTAGGGTTAGGGTTAGGGTTATGACATCAGGGTTAGGGTTAGGACATTAGGGTTAGGGTTAGGACATTAGGGTTAGGGCATTAGGGTTAGGACATTAGGACATTTAGAATTACAAAATGGAAGAATGTGGTGAAAAGGAGTCATCTGGTTAGCCAGGCTGGCCTGATCAGCCAGCCTGGTGAGATCAACACAGCAGGGTGTGGGGGAAACACCCTGTGATCTTTGATCCACATGCTCAAACAACAAACAGACTACACTACAAGAAACAGACTACATTGGCCACACGTGAAGCAGATGTGACATGTTCAGAAGTATTTGCACAAAGTGTATTTGCTATGTAAATACTCTCCAGTGGCCTTGTTTGCATATGAATTGAATCTTGGCTATTCTCTTCCAGGTTCAGCATCTCATTTAAAAATAAGATAGTTTCCATTCCTCCCCCAGGGCCCCAGACTAGTGAACTAGTAATAATAATAACTACTAATAATTATTCATAATACCGTGCAACATGCTGTTCTGTATGTGATGTTTCTATCAATGTTCTCATTCATCCAGGTCATGTTTAATCCGGAATCGAACGCAACTGGACCTAGATTTGTCTGTGAAGACGAGTGGGTGGACACTTCCACTGAGGTTAAATACCTGGGTCTAACTCCACTGTCTGTCAGACTAGTGAGGACTAGTCAGACTGATGCGTTACGAACTGATGAACCCGCTTGGATAAGAGGCGAAACGTCTTCTCAGACAAATCTAAGTCCAGTTGCGTTCGATTTAATTGTTGGCCGGATTGTATGTGATGTTTACATTGTTGATGTTTAAACTGAACAAGGTCAGCCCAACACAACTAAAACATGTTTACATTGGTGATGTTTAAACTGAACAAGGTCAGTCCAACACAACTAAAACATGTTTACATTGGTGATGTTTAAACTGAACAAGGTCAGTCCAACACAACTAAAACATGTTTACATTGTTGATGTTTAAACTGAACAAGGTCAGCCCAACACAACTAAAACATGTTTACATTGTTGATGTTTAAACTGAACAAGGTCAGCCCAACACAACTAAAACATGTTTACATTGTTGATGTTTAAACTGAACAAGGTCAGCCCAACACAACTAAAACATGTTTACATTGGTGATGTTTAAACTGAACAAGGTCAGCCCAACACAACTAAAACATGTTTACATTGTTGATGTTTAAACTGAACAAGGTCAGTCCAACACAACTAAAACATGTTTACATTGTTGATGTTTAAACTGAACAAGGTCAGCCCAACACAACTAAAACATGTTTACATTGTTGATGTTTAAACTGAACAAGGTCAGCCCAACACAACTAAAACATGTTTACATTGGTGATGTTTAAACTGAACAAGGTCAGCCCAACACAACTAAAACATGTTTAGCGTAGCAGCGAGAGCTAGTCCTCAGCTGACATCTGTCAGACCTGGAGCCACAAACAGCTGTCTGGCTGACAGCATGTGAGTCACTGAGCAGGTGGACAGTCACTCCCTCTGGATGTTCCACGCCCTGAAGCTCTGAGACACGTCACAATGATTGGCCAGATGTGGAGAGAAGATAGAACAACATGATATTTTGCCACCATCAGCTGTGGAGTCATGAGGCTACCTGTCTTCCAGCTGGTCAGACAGGGTTAAGAGGAATACCTGGCACATTGAAATTCATGTTGATCTTTCACTTCTATTTTCAATTTTTTGCTCTCTGTAAATAGCCTCTGTTATTTCAGCTAGCTCCCATGCTCTGTAACCTAGCAGCACAGTCCCATTGCCAAGCAACCACAGCCACATCATAACCACTGTCTTGTTGTGAGTCCAGTAGGAGTCGCAGCCTATGAGGCTGCTGGCCTGTTGCTAAACAACAGGATCCCTCCTGTGTAGAGTAAGGTATTCCATAATCAATAAGGAGGACTTCTCTCCTGCCGTGGGCCCCTGCTCTTCAGAAGGTGGAGTGGTGATGGAGAGGTGGTGATGAAGAGGTGGGGTGGTGATGGAGAGGTGGAGATGGAGAGGTGGAGATGGAGAGGTGGGGTGGTGATGGAGAGGTGGAGATGGAGAGGTGGGGTGGTGATGGAGAGGTGGAGATGGAGAGGTGGGGTGCCCATGGCCCTGTGAGAGCTCTCTGCTAAGTAGCATCTCTGAGCCGGCAGGCTGTGGAGGTCCTCAGACAGTCCAGGCTGTAACCCTGGTGGTTACAGACTGGACCTCTGTGGAGGTCCTCAGACAGTCCAGTCTGTAACCCTGGTGGTTACAGACTGGACCTCTGTGGAGGTCCTCAGACAGTCCAGTCTGTAACCCTGGTGGTTACAGACTGGACCTCTGTGGAGGTCCTCAGACAGTCCAGTCTGTAACCCTGGTGGTTACAGACTGGCTCCAGACTGTAAAACAGGCACATAACACACACTTCTGAATTTTATCCATGACTATTTGATTTGAGCGTGCAAAGGTGTCAAACATGCTATGCTGCTGTTTTTCAGTTGGCAAGCATCACATGCTACTGTCAGCTCACTACTGTTATATATGAAGCATAAATCACAATTTAATGTTGCCTGGTGATAGCAGGGATTAAATGTTACTGTTAGCTAAGCAGTTCGCTATAGTTAGCCCAGTAGTTAGCTACTGTTAGTCAGGTAGTTAGCTGCTGTTATTTAGGTAGTTAGCTATAGTAAGCCAGGTAGTTAGCTACTGTTATTCAGGTAGTTAGCTATAGTTAGCCAGGTAGTTAGCTACTGTTATTCAGGTAGTTAGCTATAGTTAGCCAGGCAGGTAGTTAGCTACTGTTATTCAGGTAGTTAGCTATAGTTAGCCAGGCAGGTAGTTAGCTACTGTTATTCAGGTAGTTAGCTATAGTTAGCCAGGCAGGTAGTTAGCTACTGTTATTCAGGTAGTTAGCTATAGTTAGCCAGGCAGGTAGTTAGCTACTGTTATTCAGGTAGTTAGCTATAGTTAGCCAGGCAGGTAGTTAGCTACTGTTATTCGGGTAGTTAGCTATAGTTAGCCAGGCAGGTAGTTAGCTACTGTTATTCAGGTAGTTAGCAATAGTTAGCCAGGCAGGTAGTTAGCTATAGTTAGCCAGGCAGGTAGTTAGCTACTGTTATTCTGGTAGTTAGCTATAGTTAGCCAGGCAGGTAGTTAGCTACTGTTATTCAGGTAGTTAGTGATAGTTAGTCAGCAGGAATCCTCTGGCAGCAGAACTCTCCCAGCTCCCCCATCCCTGTGTGCTATGTGGCCACACACACACGCACGCACGCACGCACGCACACACACACACACACACACACACACAGACACACACAAACACACACATACGCCTAAACACACACGCCTAGACACACACAGACGCACACACACACATAACACACA
>JAXIVH010000022.1:217500-247500 GCA_036785325.1 Urophycis tenuis | reverse complement strand
GCTGTCATGTGTTACACAGACCCTACATCCCCCCAGTAGGGCTGCTGTTGTGTTACACAGACCCTACATCCCCCCAGTAGGGCTGCTGTTGTGTTACACAGACCCTACATCCCCCCAGTAGGGCTGCTGTCATGTGTTACACAGACCCTACATCCCCCCAGTAGGGCTGCTGTTGTTGTGTTACACAGACCCTACATCCCCCCAGTAGGGCTGCTGTCATGTGTTACACAGACCCTACATCCCCCCAGTAGGGCTGCTGTTGTGTTACACAGACCCTACATCCCCCCAGTAGGGCTGCTGTTGTGTTACACAGACCCTACATCCCCCCAGTAGGGCTGCTGTCATGTGTTACACAGACCCTACATCCCCCCAGTAGGGCTGCTGTTGTTGTGTTACACAGACCCTACATCCCCCCAGTAGGGCTGCTGTCATGTGTTACACAGACCCTACATCCCCCCAGTAGGGCTGCTGTCATGTGTTACACAGACCCTACATCCCCCCAGTAGGGCTGCTGTTGTGTTACACAGACCCTACATCCCCCCAGTAGGGCTGCTGTTGTGTTACACAGACCCTACATCCCCCCAGTAGGGCTGTTGTTGTGTTACACAGACCCTACATCCCCCCAGTAGGGCTGCTGTTGTGTTACACAGACCCTACATCCCCCCAGTAGGGCTGCTGTCATGTGTTACACAGACCCTACATCCCCCCAGTAGGGCTGCTGTTGTGTTACACAGACCCTACATCCCCCCAGTAGGGCTGCTGTCATGTGTTACACAGACCCTACATCCCCCCAGTAGGGCTGCTGTCATGTGTTACACAGACCCTACATCCCCCCAGTAGGGCTGCTGTCATGTGTTACACAGACCCTACATCCCCCCAGTAGGGCTGCTGTTGTTGTGTTACACAGACCCTACATCCCCCCAGTAGGGCTGCTGTCATGTGTTACACAGACCCTACATCCCCCCAGTAGGGCTGCTGTCATGTGTTACACAGACCCTACATCACCCCAGTAGGGCTGCTGTTGTGTTACACAGACCCTACATCCCCCCAGTAGGGCTGCTGTCATGTGTTACACAGACCCTACATCCCCCCAGTAGGGCTGCTGTCATGTGTTACACAGACCCTACATCCCCCCAGTAGGGCTGTTGTCATGTGTTACACAGACCCTACATCCCCCCAGTAGGGCTGCTGTTGTGTTACACAGACCCTACATCCCCCCAGTAGGGCTGCTGTTGTGTTACACAGACCCTACATCCCCCCAGTAGGGCTGTTGTTGTGTTACACAGACCCTACATCCCCCCAGTAGGGCTGTTGTTGTGTTACACAGACCCTACATCCCCCCAGTAGGGCTGCTGTTGTGTTACACAGACCCTACATCCCCCCAGTAGGGCTGCTGTCATGTGTTACACAGACCCTACATCCCCCCAGTAGGGCTGCTGTTGTGTTACACAGACCCTACATCCCCCCAGTAGGGCTGCTGTCGTGCGTTACACAGACCCTACATCCCCCCAGTAGGGCTGCTGTCATGTGTTACACAGACCCTATAGTAGTAGTCTAAAGTAGCTGGTAGTTGTAGTCCCCAGTAGTCTAAAGTAGATGGTAGTTGTAGTCCCCAGTGGTCTAAAGTAGATGGTAGTTGTAGTCCCCAGTAGTTTAAAGTAGATGGTAGTTGTAGTCCCCATTAGTCTAAAGTAGATGGTAGTTGTAGTCCCCAGTAGTCTAAAGTAGATGGTAGTTGTAGTCCCAAGTGGTCTAAAGTAGCTGGTAGTTGTAGTCCCCAGTGGTCTAAAGTAGCTGGTAGTTGTAGTCCCCAGTGGTCTAAAGTAGCTGGTAGTTGTAGTCCCCAGTAGTTTAAAGTAGCTGGTAGTTGTAGTCCCCAGTAGTTTAAAGTAGCTGTTAGTTGTAGTTTCCAGTAGTTTAAAGTAGCTGGTAGTTGTAGTCCCCAGTAGTTTAAAGTAGCTGGTAGTTGTAGTCCCCAGTAGTCTAAAGTAGCTGGTAGTTGTAGTCCCCAGTAGTTTAAAGTAGCTGGTAGTTGTAGTCCCCAGTAGTTTAAAGTAGATGGTAGTTGTAGTCCCCAGTGGTCTAAAGTAGCTGGTAGTTGTAGTCCCCAGTAGTCTAAAGTAGCTGGTAGTTGTAGTCCCCAGTAGTTTAAAGTAGATGGTAGTTGTAGTCCCCAGTAGTCTAAAGTAGATGGTAGTTGTAGTCCCCAGTGGTCTAAAGTAGCTGGTAGTTGTAGTCCCCAGTAGTTTAAAGTAGCTGGTAGTTGTAGTCCCCAGTAGTTTAAAGTAGATGGTAGTTGTAGTCCCCAGTAGTCTAAAGTAGATGGTAGTTGTAGTCCCCAGTAGTCTAAAGTAGATGGTAGTTGTAGTCCCCAGTAGTCTAAAGTAGCTGGTAGTTGTAGTCCCCAGTGGTCTAAAGTAGCTGGTAGTTGTAGTCCCCAGTGGTCTAAAGTAGCTGGTAGTTGTAGTCCCCAGTAGTTTAAAGTAGCTGGTAGTTGTAGTCCCCAGTAGTTTAAAGTAGCTGGTAGTTGTAGTTTCCAGGCCCTCCACCAGGGGGCTCCACCCTCTAACTCCGCCCCTCTCTCTCTCTCCCAGCAGCGAGCGGCGCTGACGAGGGAGTTCTACTGACCCCGGGCAGGATGAGCCAGCGGCAGGCCAAGGAGAGAGAGAAGGAGGCCGGCCATCACACGCCCAGCAGGGAACAATCAACCACGCCTGCATCTCTCAGCCCTGGGCTCAGCTACACTCACGGTAGGACTCAGCCCTGGGCTCAGCTACACTCACGGTAGGACTCAGCCCTGGGCTCAGCTACACTCACGGTAGGACTCAGCCCTGGGCTCAGCTACACTCACGGTAGGACCACTCTGGGCTCAGCTACACTCACGGTAGGACCACTCTGCCCTTGAGGAGGCAGGAGGAGGAGGAGGAGGAGGAGGAGGGGGGGGGAGGGGGGGGGAGGGGCGTGGCCTGATGCAGTAGTGGTGTCTGCATGGTGTACACTCAAACATTTTGTGAGGATGAGAACAATCCCCTCATGTGCTCAGCCAACCTGTAGGACCCCTGAAGCAGGGTGACCCCTAACCCTACCTGTAGGACCCCTGAAGCAGGGTGACCCCTAACCCTACCTGTAGATCTCCTAGAGCAGGATGACCCCTGACCCTACCTGTAGGCCTCCTAGAACAGGGTGACCTCTAACCCTACCTGTAGGACCCCTGAAGCAGGGTGACCCCTAACCCTACCTGTAGGCCTCCTAGAGCAGGGTGACCCCTAACCCTACCTGTAGGCCTCCTAGAGCAGGGTGACCCCTAACCCTACCTGTAGGCCTCCTAGAGCAGGGTGACCCCTAACCCTACCTGTAGGCCTCCTGGAACAGGATGACTCCAGTCTTTTCTTATGTTAGCCTATCTAGCATGTTGAGGTACTCGGCATGTTGGCACACATGGCTTCTTAGCATGTGTAGCATGCTAGGCTACCGACAGACTCTGCCGGTCAGTTAGGTGTCCTTGGTACAGACAGACCACTCTCACTCAACACACTACATTACCCATGGTGCTTTTCAAAGCCATGAGCACGGGGCCAGCGGGTACTGAATGTGAGCGGTCTGTCCTCTGATGGAGGATGAGCCGGGGCCAGCGGGTACTGAATGTGAGCGGTCTGTCCTCTGATGGAGGATGAGCCGGGGCCAGCGGGTACTGAATGTGAGCGGTCTGTCCTCTGATGGAGGATGAGCCGGGGCCAGCGGGTACTGAATGTGAGCGGTCTGTCCTCTGATGGAGGATGAGCCGGGGCCAGCGGGTACTGAATGTGAGCGGTCTGTCCTCTGATGGAGGATGAGCCGGGGCCAGCGGGTACTGAATGTGAGCGGTCTGTCCTCTGATGGAGGATGAGCCGGGGCCAGCGGACAAGGTCAGCCAAGGTGGTGTCCAGTGGAGGTACACTGCCCTCTGGTGGCCAGGCTGAGGTCTGTAATACACTGCTGCTTACGTACAGCCTCAGAGCTTTAGAGGGCCTGCATGACAAGAGGGAGGTGAGGAGGAGCAAGGGGACACCTCCAGGAGGACCATGAGGAGGAGTACCCCCTTTTAGTGGAGAAACAGAAACAAAATAGTTCTGAAAAGATGAGAGATTGAGTTTATGTATGGATTTTGGCATTGTAAATTATCTTAATCAGAAAGCTGATTCTGATGTGGTTCACCTTGTGAGGATCGTCCTTCTCCTGTCTTCAGTCACCCTGGAGCCCCCCCACTCCTCCAGCATGGTGATGGGGAGTGCTGCTGAAGGGACTGTCATTCATGGTGATGGGGAGTGCTGCTGAAGGGACTGTCATTCATGGTGATGGGGAGTGCTGCTGAAGGGACTGTCATTCATGGTGATGGGGAGTGCTGCTGAAGGGACTGTCATTCATGGTGATGGGGAGTGCTGCTGAAGGGACTGTCATTCATGGTGATGGGGAGTGCTGCTGAAGGGACTGTTATTCATGTTGAGGCCACCAGAGAGAGCTGTTGTTTCTGAGTAGAATGTAAAGAACCAAACACAATGTCTACCCTGGAGCAGAGTTTGATCTGTCTTGTGTGTGTGTGTTTGTGTGTGTGTGTGTGTTGACCTTTGACCTTTGAACCCTGGGCGGAGGGCATGGTCTGGCCTGAGGGGCTGTAGTATCCATGGTAGTTGTACTACCATGTAGTTCCACTTGTTGATATGTTTTCTCTACATGCTGAGTTATGGAGTTATACCATAATGAGGTTTGATAAGAAGGTTTGATTACCAGGTAATGTAACAAGGCACTCTGCTTTGCTTGCAGTCCGTAGGGTTTAACTAGAGCTGAATGAGTTATTAATAAGTTATGAATGATCTCTTCTGCTGAATGTCTGCTGGTGACTCACAGCAGTTATTGTGATGTAGCTCTTCTTACTGTGTCACACACACACCGCCATGCTGCCAAGTAGGCCTTCACACGTGTAGGACTCACCAGAAATCTAATTGGGTTCAGCCTTGCTCTCTCCCTGGGGCAATCTAGGTAGGCTGATACTTGAGGACAGAGAGAGAGAGAGAGAGAGAGAGAGAGAGAGAGAGAGCGCGTAGGTGTGGGCGTGCGAGGCAGACAGACAGAGAGTAGGTGTGGGCGAGCGAGGCAGACAGACAGAGAGTAGGTGTGGGCAAGCGAGGCAGACAGACAGGGAGTAGGTGTGGGCGAGCGACGCAGACAGACAGGGAGTAGGTGTGGGCGAGCGAGGCAGACAGACAGGGAGTAGGTGTGGGCGAGCGAGGCAGACAGACAGGGAGTAGGTGTGGGCGAGCGAGGCAGACAGACAGGGAGTAGGTGTGGCTGTCCAGAATTAGCCGTTAGTGGTGGGATTATGTCCAGTCTGGGGCTAACCACCGCCTCAGCCAATCCCCGTCAGGAGCCCTGCTTCCTGCTACGCTCACAGCCAATGGTCATCCTCGGTCTGGGCAATGGTTCCATCTGGGGCGTGGCTTGGATGGCAAGGAGGAAGCGGTGGTAGAGAAGGGGAGGGAGGAGAGATCATGGAGGAGGTGTGGGTGTCCGGTCCCAGGAGGACCAGGGTGGACCCCAGAGCACCCGGTCGGCACGGAGACTAAACCCTGCAGAGTCAGAGTAGAGCTCAGATTAGACCAGCGCTCCAAGGTACGCTACAGCACTACAGCGCTACGCTACAGCGCTACAGCGCTACAGTGCTACGCTACAGCACTACAGCGCTACAGTGCTACGCTACAGCGCTACAGTGCTACGCTACAGCGCTACAGTGCTACGCTACAGCGCTACTGCGCTACGCTACAGCACTACAGCGCTACGCTACAGCGCTACAGTGCTACGCTACAGCACTACAGCGCTACGCTACAGCGCTACAGCGCTACGCTACAGCACTACAGTGCTACGCTACAGCACTACAGTGCTACACTACAGCACTACAGCACTACTGTGCTACGCTACAGCTCTACTGCGCTACGCTACAGCACTACAGCACTACTGTGCTACGCTACAGCTCTACTGCGCTACGCTACAGCACTACAGCACTACTGTGCTACGCTACAGCACTACAGTGCTACGCTACAGCGCTACAGTGCTACGCTACAGCACTACAGTGCTACGCTACAGCACAACAGCACTACTGCGCTACGCTACAGCACTACGCTACAGCACTACAGCACTACGCTACAGCACTACAGCGCTACAGTGCTACGCTACAGCACTACAGCGCTACGCTACAGCGCTACAGTGCTACGCTACAGCACTACAGTGCTACGCTACAGCACAACAGCACTACTGTGCTACGCTACAGCTCTACTGCGCTATGCTACAGCACTACAGCACTACTGTGCTACGCTACAGCACTACAGCACTACAGCGCTACGCTACAGCGCTACAGCGCTACGCTACAGCGCTACAGTGCTACGCTACAGCACTACAGCACTACTGCGCTACGCTACAGCACTACAGCGCTACGCTACAGCACTACTGCGCTACGCTACAGCACTACAGCGCTACGCTACAGCATTACAGCCACTACTACACTACGCTACAGCACTACTGCGCTACGCTACAGCACTACTGCGCTACTGCGCTACGCTACAGCACTACAGCGCTATGCCACAGCACTACTGAATAGCTGTGTGTGTAGTTTCTGTGAGTTTCAGCATAGAGTTATTGCCCCAGTGTGTGTGTGTGTATGTTTGTGTGTGTGTGTTTGTGTGTGTGTGTGTATGTTTGTGTGGAGGATGGAATAAATCTAACCATCTCCGCCAGGCATAAAAACAATAAGAATGAGATACAGTGAGCTTGGGAAAATGTGCAGGAAACAAGCTAGGCTATGCTAAATGCTAAGGAAAATGAGCTAGCTCAGGGCTCTGGCTCTGAGTCCTTAGACCCAGGCCTCGACTCAGGGCCTGAGAGCTCACACCCAGTTCAGGGCTCTGGGTCAGGGTGTGGAGGAGACTTGTTGGATCTCAAGGAAAGCTTCTTTCTTCCTCAGATAATCCTGGGCTTACAGGGTCCTTCTGGCTTCACGTTACCATGGAGACGCTTGTCTGTCAGTCCTCAACCCCATGGACCTGGTCCTCTTCTGACCAAGCTGACAATTCATTTTGTTGTGTGAACTAAGGAGCAGGCTAACGAGCAGGCTAACGAGCAGGTTAACGAGCTCTGTGATTGTAGAATATACATGTAGTCTGGTGGCCTGGTCATTACTGAATGTTCTCCTGGAACTGCAGTTTTCTAGCCTGGGGAGTTCATGTCGGCATCATGTTGCTATGCAACATTGTGATGACATCACAAGGTGACATCACCTGGACACAGACCTACACCAAGCCAGGGGTACAGAGTGTGTGTGTGTGTGTGTGTGTGTGTGTGTGTGTGTGTGTGTGTGTGTATGAAGTGTAAATGTGAAATGAGTGAGTGATGAGAATTAAAACAAGAGAGTAGGGGAGAGCTGTAGAGGGATGGGAGAGAAGAGAGATCACTTAGAGAAACATGAGGGAAACAACTGCAGAGAGAGAGAGAGAGAGAGAGGGGAGAGATGCAGGGAGAGAGAGAGAGAGAGAGAGAGAGAGAGGGGAGAGGGGGGAGAGATGCAGGGAGAGAGACAAAAAGAGGGGGCGAGAGAGACGCAGAGAGAAGGGGAGAGAGACAGAGGGGGAGAGGGAGGCAGAATGGAGAGAGGGATAGAGAGTCAGAAGAGAGAGCAGAGGGGGAGATGAGAAGTGAAATGTAAGAGGCATTAGAGAGCAGGTGGGCGGAGCCTGTTGTCTGGGCGGGGCTTAGCATTACTCACTACTCTGAAGAGAGAGAGCGAGGCAGACAGCGGGAGAGAGACAGAGAGGCAGTCGTAGGACGCTGCAGTCACACTGAGCTGCAGAGTGCCGAGTGGCTGGTGTCTGCGCGTGTGTTTCATTGTTCTGGGACTGCTGTGTGTGTGTGTGTGTGTGTGTGTGTGTGTTCCTGCTCCGTGCCCTGGTACTCCCCCCCTGCGTGGTCCACATCAGCCCCCCGTGCGGGGTCCCGGTGCGGGGGTCCCGGTGCGGGGGTCCCGGTGTGGGCATGGCGGAGGGCGGGCTGCTGGGCCGCCGGAGGTTCTCTACGTGTGGGGGGACCACCGCCCTGCACCCCACTGGACGCAAACTGATCCGCAACGCCTCGTTCGGAGGATACAACCAGCTGGCGCCCCTCTCGCTGCCAGGTGGGTGACGGGGGGAGGGAGGGGGAGACGGGGGAGACGGGGGAGAGGGTCGGATGGGCCTGAGTGCGTCCTGCCTTCCTGGTGAGAGTTGTTACGGCAACAGGCTGCCCTGGCAGGAGCAGGCGCCGGCCCGCGGGCCGGTCCCACTGGTCCCGGTCCCACTGGCCGGTTCTGCTGCCGTCAGGAGCAGAGGTACGGGACTGCCTCGAACCTTTGGCCCAATTTGAGTGTCGCTGCTCGGCTCCCACACTATGGGGGCGTGGCCTTCCACTTCCCTTCAGGTAGTCATAAAGGTCTTGTTGTTTTAGTGGGACGGGGGAGAGAGAGAGATAGAGAGAGGGAGAGACCTTATGGTGGTTATTGCTTACTGTGGACTGTACTCTGCATATGTACATAGTTTATTCACACATAGGGGCTGTACTCACATACCTAAAAGTATGTGTTCTTATTGTAAAAGTGCTTTGTACGTATGACCTCCTGCTCTGTGGGGCTGAGCTCTGTCCTGTTATCACACCTCTGCTGTTTGAGTTGACTCAGTTATCTTCATAATGACCTCTAGCCAACTCGGCCTGTCAAGGTACCCAGACTGTTTTGATTGACCACCTGACCACCAAGTCTGACCTAATGGTCAGGAGAACAGCCTAACACTACACCAGACTACCTAATGGTCAGGAGAACAGCCTAACACTACACCAGACTACCTAATGGTCAGGAGAACAGCCTAACACTACACCAGACTGCCTAATGGTCAGGAGAACAGCCTAACACTACACCAGACTGCCTAATGGTCAGGAGAACAGCCTAACACTACACCAGACTGCCTAATGGTCAGGAGAACAGCCTAACACTACACCAGACTACCTAATGGTCAGGAGAACAGCCTAACACTACACCAGACTGCCTAATGGTCAGGAGAACAGCCTAACACTACACCAGACTGCCTAATGGTCAGGAGAACAGCCTAACACTACACCAGACTACCTAATGGTCAGGAGAACAGCCTAACACTACACCAGACTACCTAATGGTCAGGAGAACAGCCTAACACTACACCAGACTGCCTAATGGTCAGGAGAACAGCCTAACACTACACCAGACTGCCTAATGGTCAGGAGAACAGCCTAACACTACACCAGACTGCCTAATGGTCAGGAGAACAGCCTAACACTACACCAGACTACCTAATGGTCAGGAGAACAGCCTAACACTACACCAGACTGCCTAATGGTCAGGAGAACAGCCTAACACTACACCAGACTGCCTAATGGTCAGGAGAACAGCCTAACACTACACCAGACTGCCTAATGGTCAGGAGAACAGCCTAACACTACACCAGACTACCTAATGGTCAGGAGAACAGCCTAACACTACACCAGACTGCCTAATGGTCAGGAGAACAGCCTAACACTACACCAGACTGCCTAATGGTCTGGTCGCAGTAGGATGTGGAGGTTGCCTCCTCTCTTCAAACCTTCCTGATGGGGATGGAGGGTGGTTCAGCTGCCTTGCTGAAGGGTTGTTGGAGTGATGCTGGTCAGTGCTAACCTGCGTGCTAGGACCCAGCTTGGCGGCTGACTCACTTCCTGTTCCTGTGCGTCCTCTCCTCTGTCCGCCTGTACGTTTTGCGTCATTCTGGCGCTGCTGTCTGCCAGCGTTGCCATGGCGCCGGTAGTTCAGAGGGTTGTCCCCCGTGGAGAAGAGCAGCACCATCCTCTCACTCCACACACATGTTGTTGATCCTCCAGACCCTCCTGTCAGCCTGCAGGGCCGGGGTGGCTTCTGGACATCTTCACCCCGCCCCTCTCCTCATCCTCCTCCTGCTCCTTCTCCTGCTCTTCTTCTCCCTTCTCTCCTCTTTCTCCTCTTCATCCTCAGCTTGCTCCTCTCCTGCTTCCACATCTCCTCCTCCTCCTCCTCAGACTGAACATGATCTCTTGCTCCCCAGGCGGAGCTCCTGACCTTGAGACGGCTCCAGGTCACCTGATGAACGAGTCATGTAGCCGTAGTGAGCAGCCTCTGTAACTGCAGATGTCTGTGGGGTCACTCTGGGGCCTGTGATGGAGGCCCCCCGTGGTGGTGAAGCAGGGGTCCTCATGGTGAACATGAGGACCCATGAAGAGGGTCTCACACTAACTCTGATGAGGTTTAGGCTCAGCACTCGCCTCCCTTCCCCATCAATCACAAACATTCTGCAACTTTCATGAGATGAGAAATAAGATGGTGGACAAGGTCCAATAATTCTTTTAGAATCATATTTATCAAACTACACTATGAGTTTACTGTCACAGTTACATAGAGGTCAGATATTTCAGACTTCATCTCCCAGAATTCCCTGGGGTTCACTGGATGTGAGGATGACAATTGTTCTGAATACCTGAATATAAATAGATCAGAACGACCTGGAGGTAGAATATAATGCGGTATCTGGTATCTTGTATCTGGTCCCCGATGTCTGGTCCATGTCATCACATCTGTCCTGGAGATCAAGCAGGTGTGCTTGGTCCATGCCTGGCTGCTATGTAGAACATCTGCCCTGTAAACAGTCCTAAATCTAATCCAAATATATTTAACTTAATCCTGATAATCCTAAAACACTTAGCATTGTTGTCTGAGTGCTCACCTCCCAAAGCACTTCCTGTGTGTCCCAGGATGCTGAAATAAGCAGTGGGTTCACTGAACCTCACTTTTGTTTCCTGCTCCGCTGCCTGGTTGTCTGTGGCTCTGAAAGGCTTTTAATAACGGCACAGTTCTAGAACCACCCGCTCTGTCCTGAGGTGCAGCGGCAGGATGGAAGAAGAGACTTCACTTCCTGTAGAAGGTCTTCTCAACCTCCTTCACTCACAATAGGCGAGTTTCAGATGAGGCATGCGGCTTCGTTTGCCATGCTTCAGAATGCATTCTGGGATGAAAAACGTCAGAAATACCTGTGATAAACTTCCCATGCAACGAGTCACCTGGCTTTCAAAACTTGCGTGGTTTCAGGAAAACAACTTCTGCCTGCTTTTCTGGGCATTTGCTCTCGAGCAAGTGCGGACATAAGACACTCCCCTCAACATCCTCTCAACTTTGCCCTGGTTGGTTGGAATACCGACATTAAATTCCCCACGTCAGAAGTGACATAACTCCTTTCAGAGAGGCGTGCCTGGTGCCCTCTCCCAAACTATGCATATTAAAAAGAGATTAAAAAGAGACGATTTTGTGAACTTTCACTTCATCACTCATCATGCATTTTTTATTTTAAATGAGGGGCTGGAGATTGTTTATTATGAAACTACAATTGACGAGCAAAATCCCTTGGTTGCAAAAAAATGGACTTACATTGTGATAATGTCTCTAAACGTCAACATGAGTACTGCTGGTGATAGTCTAGTGGGCTAGGAGCCTCACCTGCGAGAAGTTCACCTGTGTCCACCTTGACGGGATGGGAACTTGACGTGATTATGACCAGTTCTGCCAGATCTTCTCAATTCTCGTTGCAACAAATGCGCAAATGCAAATGATCTGAAATCGCCTATTAGTACAGATCTGGTAGGACTGAGGTGGGCTTTAAGTTATCCTTTGTCCTTATTATCTTTTGTATGGTGAGGGTGAGGTGAGGTGAGGGTGAGGTGAGGTGAGGTGAGGGTGAGGTGAGGTGGGATGAGGTGAGGTGAGGTGAGGTGAGGTGAGGTGGGATGAGGTGAGGTGAGGGTGAGGTGAGGGTGAGGTGAGGTGAGGATAGGTGAGGTGAGGTGGGATGAGGTGAGGTGAGGTGGGATGAGGTGAGGTGAGGTGAGGGTGAGGTGAGGTGAGGGTGAGGTGAGGTGGGATGAGGTGAGGGTGAGGTGAGGTGAGGGTGAGGTGAGGGTAGGTGAGGTGAGGGTAGGTGAGGTGGGATGAGGTGAGGTGAGGGTAGGTGAGGGTGAGGTGAGGTGGGATGAGGTGAGGTGAGGTGAGGTGAGGTGAGGGTAGGTGAGGTGAGGTGAGGGTAGGTTAGGGTGAGGTGAGGGTAGGTGAGGGTGAGGTGAGGTGAGGTGGGATGAGGTGAGGTGAGGGTGAGGTGAGGGTAGGTGAGGGTGAGGTGAGGTGAGGTGAGGGTAGGTGAGGTGAGGTGAGGGTGAGGTGAGGTGAGGTAAGGGTGAGGTGGGATGAGGTGAGGGTAGGTTAGGGTAGGTGAGGGTAGGTGAGGGTGAGGTGAGGTGAGGGTAGGTTAGGGTAGGTGAGGGTAGGTGAGGGTGAGGTGAGGGTAGGTGAGGGTTAGGTGAGGTGAGGTGGGATGAGGTGAGGTGAGGGTAGGTGAGGGTGAGGTGAGGTGAGGATAGGTGAGGGTTAGGTGAGGTGAGGTGGGATGAGGTGAGGTGAGGATAGGTGAGGGTTAGGTGAGGTGGGATGAGGTGAGGTGAGGTGGGATGAGGTGAGGTGAGGGTAGGTGAGGGTGAGGTGAGGTGAGGGTAGGTGAGGGTTAGGTGAGGTGAGGTGGGATGAGGTGAGGTGAGGGTAGGTTAGGGTAGGTGAGGGTAGGTGAGGGTGAGGTGAGGTGAGGGTAGGTGAGGTGAGGTGGGATGAGGTGAGGTGAGGGTAGGTGAGGGCGTCTCACTCCACGATGCCTGCAGGTGGACTGCAGATGTTGGGCTCGGAACCCAGAACCAGAAACACCCCAACCACTATCCTTCTGGGGTTTAGAGGCTTTCCAGTGCAGAAACATGTCACCCCTCAACCGTGAGGCTGGTCTTCAGAAGGTCTTCTGTCCTACCAGAACCCACGGCTGGGTTCTTCAGATGGGCTTTAGTTGTGAATGAGCTCAGTTGTGATGATGAGGTGTGCTGTTCACATCTTCTTTGCAGTCTGTGAAGGTAGCTTCTGTTTCACTGCTTCATGCTTTTCTGTGGTCTGTTGAGCTTGTCGTCTTGCTGATGTTGAGGGTTTGTGTTGATAACTTGTTGTGTCCTATCCTAACTGTTGTTGTGTTGTAGTTATTCTGTAGCGCTGTGCGTCTCTGGAGGGTTCTGAATAAAACATGAATGGACCACGAGGGAACCCCCTCCCTTCCTCCCCCTCCCCTCCCCCCACAATCCTCTCCTCCGTTCCACGGGTTGCTGTTGCCAGGCAACAGAGGTGATGACCAGACTTCCTGGGATGCAGAGAATCCCGTCCTCCAGTCCAGCTCCTCCTCCTCCTCCTCCTCCTCCTCCTCCTCCTCCTCCTCCTGGGCTCTGCAGGGTCTGATCAGACACCACAGCTACACGGCCCTTCAGGGACAGGGGGCTTCATGGCGTTTCCATGGCAACACATCCACAGAAACGCTCAGCCGTCAGTTGATGCTGTGTGTTTGACACATGCTGGGGGTGAAGTCATAGGTTCTCATGGAAACACACACAGCTCAAACACACCCGAGGACAGAAGCTGTTAGCCTGATAGAATTAATGCATATATTTGATCATGTACATGAGACTGAAAAATAGCAATATTATAATATATGATAATAAAGTCAAGCCTTAGTATCGTCTTGTTATCAAGGGACTATCGTGGTTAGGAGAGTAGCTTACTGGTTAGGATGTAGGAGAGTAGCCTACTGGTTAGGATGTAGGAGGCTAGCCTGGTTAAGATGTAGGAGAGTAGCCTACTGGTTAGGATGTAGGAGGGTAGTCTGGTTAGGACATAAGAGAGTAGCCTACAGGTTAGGATGTAGGAGGGTAGCCTGGTAAGGATATAGGAGAGTAGCCTACTGGTTAGGATGTAGGAGGGTAGCCTGGTTAGGATGTAGGAGAGTAGCCTACTGGTTAGGATGTAGGAGGGTAGCCTGGTTACGATGTAGGAGAGTAGCCTACTGGTTAGGATGTAGGAGGGTAGCCTGGTAAGGATATAGGAGAGTAGCCTACTGGTTAGGATGTAGGGGGTAGCCTGGTTAGGATGTAGGAGAGTAGCCTACAGGTAAGGATGAAGGAGGGTAGCCTGGTTAGGATGTAGGAGGGTAGCCTACTGGTTAGGATGTAGGAAGGTAGCCTACTGGTTAGGATGTAGGAGGGTAGCCTACTTGTTAGGATGTAGGAGGGTAGCCTACTGGTTAGGATGTAGGAAGGTAGCCTACTGGTTAGGATGTAGGAAGGTAGCCTACTGGTTAGGATGTAGGAGGGTAGCCTACTGGTTAGGATGTAGGATGGTAGCCTACTGGTTACAATGTTTTACTCTCAGACAAAGGGTTTAGAGTTCCAACCTTTCAACATTTCAGATCAGATTTCACTGTCACTCACTGGATGATAAAGGGTGCACTGTATAAACACACATGTCCGTTCAGATTGTTTTTCATGTCATGAATTCATAATGGACACCAAACATGTCTGTGGCCTCCAGCTGTGTTGAGGCTTCCTGTTGACCTTCAGCCTCCTGGACTGCTGCTCAGGGCAGCACTGACCTCGTGTTGTGGCCCCGCTCACTAACCTGCTAGCTTCTTATGGAGGCCAACTCCACGCCAACTTTAGCCCTTAGCTGTGGAAAAGGTCTAACATGAACGCTGGGTGAAGACATTAGTCTGGAGCTTCCTCACCTTCGCTGTAGCCCTGCCTTTCTCTCTCTCGCTCACTCTCACTGTCTGATGTTTGGTGCAGAGTGCGATCATTGCAGTATCTGCAGGGAGAAACACACAGTCCTGCTCTCTGTGTTACCTGTATATCAGTATACATTGTGGAGGTGTTTGTGTGATGGTATGTTGTGTTTGTTGTGTACTGCAGGGTTTGAGAGGGGAAAAGAGGATCTCCTTCCACTGCCTCTGAAAGACGACTCGTCTCAGTCCATCTCAAAGAGCAAGGTACCATCACATTACTGTGGTACCAACACCATCACATTACTGTGGTACCAACACCATCACATTACTGTGGTACAAACACCATCACATTACTGTGGTACCAACACCATCACATTACTGTGGTACCAACACCATCACATTACTGTGGTACAAACACCATCACATTACTGTGGTACCAACACCATCACATTACTGTGGTACCAACACCATCACATTACTGTGGTACCAACACCATCACATTACTGTGGTACAAACACCATCACATTACTGTGGTACCAACACCATCACATTACTGTGGTACCAACACCATCACATTACTGTGGTACCAACACCATCACATTACTGTGGTACCAACACCATCACATTACTGTGGTACCAACCCCATCACATTACTGTGGTACCAACACCATCACATTACTGTGGTACCAACACCATCACATTACTCTGGTACAAACACCATCACATTACTGTGGTACCAACACCATCACATTACTGTGGTACAAACACCATCACATTACTGTGGTACCAACACCATCACATTACTGTGGTACAAACACCATCACATTACTGTGGTACCAACACCATCACATTACTGTGGTACCAACACCATCACATTACTGTGGTACCAACACCATCACATTACTGT
Source organism: Urophycis tenuis (assembly GCA_036785325.1). Taxonomy (NCBI): domain Eukaryota; kingdom Metazoa; phylum Chordata; class Actinopteri; order Gadiformes; family Phycidae; genus Urophycis; species Urophycis tenuis. The sequence continues at coordinate 231,879 of JAXIVH010000022.1, read as the reverse complement.
GGTACCAACACCATCACATTACTGTGGTACAAACACCATCACATTACTGTGGTACCAACACCATCACATTACTGTGGTACAAACACCATCACATTACTGTGGTACCAACACCATCACATTACTGTGGTACCAACACCATCACATTACTGTGGTACCAACACCATCACATTACTGTGGTACAAACACCATCACATTACTGTGGTACCAACACCATCACATTACTGTGGTACCAACACCATCACATTACTGTGGTACCAACACCATCACATTACTGTGGTACCAACACCATCACATTACTGTGGTACAAACACCATCACATTACTGTGGTACCAACACCATCACATTACTGTGGTACAAACACCATCACATTACTGTTGTACCAACACCATCACATTACTGGGGTACCAACACCATCACATTACTGTGGTACCAACACCATCACATTACTGTGGTACAAACACCATCACATTACTGTTGTACCAACACCATCACATTACTGTGGTACCAACACCATCACATTACTGTGGTACAAACACCATCACATTACTGTGGTACCAACACCATCACATTACTGTGGTACAAACACCATCACATTACTGTGGTACCAACACCATCACATTACTGTGGTACAAACACCATCACATTACTGTGGTACAAACACCATCACATTACTGTGGTACCAACACCATCACATTACTGTGGTACAAACACCATCACATTACTGTGGTACCAACCCCATCACATTACTGTGGTACCAACACCATCACATTACTGTGGTACCAACACCATCACATTACTGTGGTACAAACACCATCACATTACTGTGGTACCAACACCATCACATTACTGTGGTACAAACACCATCACATTACTGTGGTACAAACACCATCACATTACTGTGGTAACATATCCATCACGTTACCGTAGTAACCTCCACACTTTACTGTAGTAACTAACAACCCCATTTGTTTTCATGAGTAACGACCAAAAGCACACCGTGCTATCTGTCCAGTGTGGAGTGTTGCTGCCCCCTGCTGGTATCAGCTGGTTTGGTGATCTCCATGCAGATAGAAAGGCCACGCTCCTCCATTCATAAACACTATATCAAAATGATAGAGACTTATGAATAATCCAACCCATCTCTGTGTTGTGGTAGAGTGAGGTTGAGTGTGACTATTCTCTCTCTCTCTCACTGCAGTCTGAGACCAAGCTGTATAATGGATCTGATAAGGACGTGTCATCATCTGGTGGCCGGCTGACCAAGAAGGAGTCTCTGAAGGTGAGAGGCCTCAGGAGTCATGTCTCCAGTCCTTTGAATACCTGACCATGTGATGCTGTTACTACGGGAACAATAACAGTTCAAATGGGACTTGCTGGTTAAAACCTAACTTTTATTTTCCCCAAATGCTTCCAAAATATTATTGATTAGATAAAAAATAGTGACACTGGAATGTCCTTCTCTGTTTCTTCGACTGTTTCTCGGTGACTTCCTGTGAGCTAGTTAAAGCCTCTCCTCTACCTTCCCAGGTGCAGAAGAAAAACTACAGAGAGGAGAAGAAGCGAGCCACTAAAGAGCTGCTCAGCACCATCACAGACCCCTCGGTCATCGTCATGGCAGACTGGCTCAAGGTCCCCACAAACCACCTCAACACACACACACACACACACAGCTACACAAAGGTCCCCACAAACCACCTCAACACACACACACACAGCTTCACAAGGTCCCCACAAACCACCTCAACACACACACACAGCTAGACAAGGTCCCCATAAACCATCTCAACACATACACAGCTACACAAGGTCCCCACAAACCACCTCAACTTACAGAAACACAAGGTCCCCACAAGCCACCCTCACACATACAAACACTAAAAATGGCTGACAGGCTCAACGTCTCCATAAACCACATTAGCACACAACCCACAAAACTCAACCCCTTAGGGATGTGTAGAATTACGGCAGGCTTTGTATGTGTCTATGTGTGTGTGTGTCTATGTGTGTATGTGTCTATGTGTGTGTGTGTGTGTGTGTGTGTGTGTGCTCATCACTGTGTGTGTGGGGACATCAGATTCGGGGTACCCTGAAGAGCTGGACCAAGCTGTGGTGTGTGCTGAAGCCGGGGGTGCTGCTGATCTACAAGACCCATAAGAACGGCCAGTGGGTGGGCACAGTGCTGCTCACCGCCTGCCAGCTCATAGAGAGGCCCTCCAAGAAGGATGGCTTCTGCTTCAAGCTCTTCCACCCTCTGGAGCAGTCCATCTGGGCTGTGAAGGTCTGCACACTGGGGGGGATGCAAACAACTCTCTCTCTGTCTCTCTCTCTTTCTGTCTCTCTCTGTCTCTCTCAGTCTCTCTCTCTCTCTCTCTCTCTCTCTCTCTCTCTCTCTCTCTCTCTCTCTCTCTCTCTCTCTCTCTCTCTGTCTCTCTCTCTTTCTGTCTCTCTTTCTGTCTCTCTCTCTCTCTGTCTCTCTCTCTTTCTGTCTCTCTCTGTCTCTCTCAGTCTCTCTCTCTCTCTCTCTCTCTCTCTCTCTCTCTCTCTGTCTCTCTCTCTTTCTGTCTCTCTTTCTGTCTCTCTCTCTCTCTGTCTCTCTCTCTCTCTTTCTGTCTCTCTCTGTCTCTCTCTGTCTCTCTCTCTTTCTGTCTCTCTCTCGCTCAGTCTCTCTCTCTCTCTCTGTCTTTGTCTCTGTCTCTCTCTCTCTCTGTCTCTCTCTCAGTCTCTCTCTCTCTTTCTGTCTCTATCTCTCGCTCAGTCTCTCTCTCTGTCTCTGTCTCTGTCTCTCTCTCTCAGTCTCTCTGTCTCTCTCTCAGTCTCTCTCTCTTTCTGTCTCTCTCTCTCTCAGACTCTCTCTCTCACTCAGTCTTTCTCTCTCTCTCTCTCTCTCTCTCTCTCTCTCTCTCTCTCTCTCTCTCTCTCTCTCTCTCTCTCTCAGTCTCTGTCTCTCTGTCTCTGTCTGTCTCTCTCTCTCAGTCTCTCTCTTTATGTCTCTCTCTCGCTCTGTCTCTCAGTCTCTCTCTCTCTGTCTCTCTCTCTCTCTCAGACTCTCTCTCTGTCTCAGTCTCTCTCTCAGTCACTCTCAGATAGATAGATAGATAGATAGATAGGTAGGTAGGTAGGTAGGTAGGTAGGTAGGTAGATAGATAGATAGATAGATAGATAGATAGATAGATAGATAGATAGATAGACAGACAGACAGACAGACAGACAGACAGACAGACAGTGGGCCAAAATTAAAAACTGGGACGAAGTCACAGGCCAAACTCAGTATTTATTGAACAATTTACTGCAATTGTGCATGTTTTTCCTTCTCTTCAGATATATAATGTTGAACCTTTTCATATGCAAACTAAAGTTTGTTAACTTTAGTTTTGCATAAACATTGAATCTGGAACAAGCAAAGTTTAATATTATAAACACATGAGAAGTTAAATTAGAAATAAAACACACAGCCTGCCTGCCACCTGTCTTTAAAGCTCCTGTTTTCCATCTTTGGTTTGGCCATTGTTGTGGAGGGCTGGATGAAGTTGGGCTTTGGTTTGGCCATTGTTGTGGAGGGCTGGGTGAAGTTGGTCTTTGGTTTGGCCATTGTTGTGGAGGGCTGGGTGAAGTTGGTCTTTGGTTTGACCATTGTTGTGGAGGGCTGGGTGAAGTTGGTCTTTGGTTTGGCCATTGTTGTGGAGGGCTGGATGAAGTTGGTCTTTGGTTTGGCCATTGTTGTGGAGGGCTGGGTGAAGTTGGTCTTTGGTTTGGCCATTGTTGTGGAGGGCTGGGTGAAGTTGGTCTTTGGTTTGGCCATTGTTGGGGAGGGCTCGATGAAGTTGGTCCGAGGTGACTGGTACTATGGATGCTAATGATGGTCAACAGAAGGAGGGGGCGCTTGGCAGTCTAGGCTGACGTTCCAATACACTAACAAAGCATTCTGGGATTTGTAGTATTAGGTGTATGTGCTTTATACTGGTAGGCCAGCTTTAATACACATTTGATATGATCTTGTGGACCAAATATTATTATTATGATTTGGGCCGCAGGCCTGAGTTTGACATCTGTGCTCTAGGGGGAAAAAAATGTTCAGTCTCTCTCTCACTCTCTGTTTACTATACCTGTGTGTCTCCCTTCTTTTCTCTCTAGTTCAAATTCATAAAGTTTAATTTCAATTCATTTTCCCACAAAATTACATTTCCAGTGCAGCGTAACAATCTATAAAAGCAAACACTGGCCTGATGGTAAATCATTTCAACATTACTGTAATGTAATGTAATGTATGTAATGTAATGTATACCAATATATTTCAAGGGACAATGTTCCTCCCCCTCCCTTGCCCCTCTCCCCCTCCCTCCCCCCAGGGTCCCAAGGGTGAGGCGGTGGGCTCCATCACCCAGCCCTTACCCAGCAGCCACCTCATCTTCCGCGCGGCGTCTGAGTCTGACGGTCTGTCTCCCTGTCTCACTGTGTCCCTCTCTCTCACTATGTCCCTCTCTCACTGTCTCACTGTGTCCCTCTCTCTCCCTGTCTCACTGTGTCCCTCTCTCTCACTATGTCCCTCTCTCACTGTCTCACTGTGTCCCTCTCTCTCCCTGTGTCCCTGTCTCACTGTCTCACTGTGTCCCTCTCTCTCCCTGTGTCCCTGTCTCACTGTCTCACTGTGTCCCTCTCTCTCCCTGTCTCACTGTGTCCCTCTCTCTCCCTGTCTCACTGTGTCCCTCTCTCTCCCTGTGTCCCTGTCTCACTGTCTCACTGTGTCCCTCTCTCTCCCTGTCTCACTGTGTCCCTCTCTCTCCCTGTCTCACTGTGTCCCTCTCTCTCCCTGTGTCCCTGTCTCACTGTCTCACTATGTCCCTCTCTCTCCCTGTGTCCCTGTCTCACTGTCTCACTGTGTCCCTCTCTCTCCCTGTCTCACTGTGTCCCTCTCTCTCCCTGTCTCACTGTGTCCCTCTCTCTCCCTGTGTCCCTGTCTCACTGTCTCACTGTGTCCCTCTCTCTCCCTGTCTCACTGTGTCCCTCTCTCTCCCTGTCTCACTGTGTCCCTCTCTCTCCCTGTCTCACTGTGTTTCTGTCTCTCACTGTCTCCCTGTCTCACTGTGTTCCTCTCTCTCCCTGTCTCACTGTGTCCCTCTCTCTCCCTGTCTCACTGTGTTCCTCTCTCTCACTGTCTCCCTGTCTCACTGTGTCCCTCTCTCTCCCTGTCTCACTGTGTCCCTCTCTCTCACTGTCTCCCTGTCTCACTGTGTCCCTCTCTCTCCCTGTCTCACTGTGTCCCTCTCTCTCCCTGTCTCACTGTGTCCCTCTCTCTCCCTGTCTCACTGTGTTTCTGTCTCTCACTGTCTCCCTGTCTCACTGTGTTCCTCTCTCTCCCTGTCTCACTGTGTCCCTCTCTCTCCCTGTCTCACTGTGTCCCTCTCTCTCACTGTCTCCCTGTCTCACTGTGTCCCTCTCTCTCACTGTCTCCCTGTCTCACTGTGTTCCTCTCTCTCACTGTGTCCCTCTCTCTCACTGTCTCACTGTGTCCCTCTCTCTCCCTGTCTCACTGTGTCCCTCTCTCTCCCTGTCTCACTGTGTCCCTCTCTCTCCCTGTCTCACTGTGTCCCTCTCTCTCCCTGTCTCACTGTGTTTCTGTCTCTCACTGTCTCCCTGTCTCACTGTGTTCCTCTCTCTCCCTGTGTTTCTGTCTCTCACTGTCTCCCTGTCTCCCTGTGTCCCTCTCTCTCCCTGTCTCCCTGTGTCCCTGTCTCTCACTGTCTCCCTGTTTCACTGTGTCTCTCTTCCACTGTCCTGTCAGTCTGTATGAACATGTCGTCTGTGTGTGGGTCTGTGCAGGGCGGTGTTGGATGGATGCTCTGGAGCTGGCTCTGAAGTGCTCCAGTCTGCTGAAGAGGACAATGGTCCGCGATGGGAAGGAGGAGCTGGGTGCCATGGCAACGGGAGGAGAGACCTCCATCAACTTCTACAGCCTGCTGCGGGCTCACAACATGCAGGGCTTCCAGTGAGTCAAATGGGAACGGGACCTCTCTGAGACCAGACTTCTACAGAACCCTCCTCGCCTTGAACCCTCTGTGCACCCTGACCCCTCCAGCACCTTTGAACCACAGAGGTCATGCATGGATAGTTACAAATATATCCTGACCCAGCGCAACCCCCGACCCCTGCAGGTTCAACGACGGGGACCAGTTCAAAGACCCGGACCTTTACTCAGACAAGTGGGACCGGGAGGGCGACCAGGACCACGAGGAGTCAGACCGGGACCAGGACCACGATGACTCGGACCCTGAGGAGACCGACAGCGACACGTCGGAGCGCCAGGACGACATGGACCCCAACGAGACCCTGAGAGAAACCCCCTACATGGAGCAGTCCCACGAGGAGCTGGGAGAGGTAGGCCACACCCCCTCTATAGTTAGCCCCCGCCCCCGGTGTGGTTAGGCCACACCCAGGACAGGTGTAGTTAAGTACAGAGACTACTGCTGTATGGTGTAGAGTACTACTACTGCAGGATGGATGGAGATGAGATGGAGGGATGATGGAGAGGTGGCTGCCTGATAGAGGTTGGCTGTTCCAGAGGATATCGCTCAGGTGTATCTGGGTGATCCAGGAGGACATCTCTCAGGTGTATCTGGGTGATCCAGGAGGACATCTCTCAGGTGTATCTGGGTGATCCAGGAGGACATCTCTCAGGTGTATCTGGGTGATCCAGGAGGACATCTCTCAGGTGTATCTGGGTGATCCAGGAGGACATCTCTCAGGTGTATCTGGGTGATCCAGGAGGACATCTCTCAGGTGTATCTGGGTGATCCAGGAGGACATCTCTCAGGTGTATCTGGGTGATCCAGGAGGACATCTCTCAGGTGTATCTGGGTGATCCAGGAGGACATCTCTCAGGTGTATCTGGGTGTTGCAGGCGGGCGAGGCTGCCCAGACGGAGACGGTGTCGGAGGAGAACAAGTCCCTGATCTGGACCCTGCTGAAGCAGGTTCGACCGGGCATGGACCTGTCCAAGGTGGTGCTGCCCACCTTCATCCTGGAGCCTCGCTCCTTCCTGGACAAGCTCTCTGACTACTACTACCATGCTGACTTCCTGTCCCAGTACGTACCCACTTCCTGTTCACCTTGTGTTCCCCTCCTGTCCTCCCCCACCTCACTGTGATGTGGTCCTGTGATGTGTCCTCAGGGCAGCGGTGGAGGAGAATGCCTACAACCGTATGAAGCAGGTGGTCCGGTGGTACATCTCCGGCTTCTACAAGAAGCCCAAGGTCAGAGGTCACCCCCCACTCCCACGCCCAGCAGGGGGGGGGGGCGGTCCCACTTGGTGATGGTCGAGTGTGGGTGGTTCTGCTGGGCAATTGACATGAGAAGTGATTGACAGTGATTGACAGGTTGTGGCTCCTCCCCCAGGGTCTGAAGAAGCCGTACAACCCCATCATTGGAGAGACGTTCCGCTGCATGTGAAGTGATTGACAGTGATTGACAGGTTGTGGCTCCTCCCCCAGGGTCTGAAGAAGCCGTACAACCCCATCATTGGAGAGACGTTCCGCTGCATGTGGCTCCATCAGGAGACGAACAGCAAGACCTTCTACATCGCCGAGCAGGTAGAACATTGTAGAACCCACACCCTGCACCTACCTACAAGCATCTGGATCTTTCTAGACCTGCCTTGAACCATTCAGTCATGTCTAGAAAAGTCCAGGCCCTTCTAGACCAATCTGCAAGCTTCCAGATCCATCTAGACCACAAAAGAACATTTCAGAACCGCCCTGGAAATGGACTTATTATATCTGACAGACAACATGAATGTGTGTGTGTGTGGTGTGTGTGTGTGTGTGTGTGTGTGTGTGTGTGTGTGTGTGTGTGTGTGTGTGTGTGTGGTGTGTGTGGTGTGTGTGTGTGTGTGTGTGTGTGGTGTGTGTGTGTGTGTGTGTGTGTGTGGTGTGTGTGTGTGTGTGTGTGTGTGTGTCTGTGTGGTGTGTGTGTGTGTGTGTGTGGTGTGTGTGTGTGTGTGTGTGTGGTGTGTGTGGTGTGTGTGTGTGTGTGTGGTGTGTGTGTGTGTGTGTGTGTGTGTGTCTGTGTGTGTGTGTGTGTGTGTGTGGTGTGTGTGTGTGTGTGTGTGTGTGTGTGTGTGTGTGTGGTGTGTGTGTGTGTGGTGTGTGTGTGTGTGTGTGTGTGTGTGTGTCTGTGTGTGTGTGTGTGTGTGTCTGTGTGTGTGTGTGTGGTGTGTGTGTGTGTGTGTGTCTGTGTGTGTGTGTGTGTGTGTGGTGTGTGTGTGTGTCTGTGTGTGTGTCTGTGTGTGTGTGTGGTGTGTGTGTGTGTGTGTGTGTGTGTGTGTGTGTGTGTGTGTGTGTGTGTCCAGGTGTCCCACCACCCTCCTGTCTCAGCGTTCTATGTCAGCAACAGGAAGGATGGGTTCTGCGTCAGCGGTAGCATTCTGGCCAAGTCCAAGTTCTACGGTGAGTACTGATCGTGTTCCCATCTCAGTGTTCTGACTGGAGCCACGATGCTGACGCTTCCTCCTCTGTGCCTGTTGCCTAGGTAACTCCCTGTCGGCCATCTTGGACGGCGAGGCGCGCCTGACCTTCCTGAATCGCGGGGAGGATTACGTGATGAACATGCCCTACGCCCACTGTAAAGGTCAGAGGTCGGAGCCTGATGAGCTGCTTCTGGGTGCCGGTCACTACTGGACCCTGTTGTGACCGGTTCTTTTTTTTTAAATACTTTTTATTTAGTATTTTCAGAGAACAAACTGCCAGGACAGTAAAACAAAAACACAAACATAAACATGGGGGCTCCTCAATTGAATGTCTTATATATAATGTCCAGTGTCTTTGCTTATTATTGTGTAGCGTCCTCAATTGTTCTGATAAAAGTAGTCCATTTCTCCCATTTCCTGTAAAAGGTTGTTCCTCTTGATGGGAGAGAGAAGGTCATCTTTTCCATTGAACACATTTCTTTCACTTTGTCAATCCATTGATTAATGCTTGGAGATTCTATTTTATACCAACGTTTTGTTATAACTTTTTTACAAGCCATCAACAGTATTTTACACAAATACCAGTCTTTTTTCAAAACCATATTTTCATTTAGGGCACAAAAATAGAGGACCATCACATTGTTAGGGATTGTGTATCCTAAGATCTTTGCCACAGTAGTACATACATGACCCCAAAAGGTTTGAATTTTTGGGCATAGCCAGAATAAATGGGGATGATCTGCGTTCATGTTTCCACACTGCCTCCAGCACTGCTCTTGTGAATGAGAGAATCTGCTTTTTATAAGAGGTGTAATGAAGAAACAAATTAAGTTCTTCCAGCCAAATATTCTCCACTTCTTTGAACTTGTAGATGAATGTTGTGCACCCCACATAGAACGCCAATCCTCCTCTGATATTTCTATATTTAGTTCTTTCTCCCATTTTGCTTTAATGTAACCTGTGTTGATCCCATTCTGTTTCTGAAGACCTTGATATATTTTGGATATTATTTTTTTTATTGATCTTTTTGTAGGCTTCGGTTAGTGTATCTATCACTATATTGCCCTCTCTGGATAATGTTGGTTTGATTCTTTTATCGAAAAAATCTCTTATTTGCAGGTAACGAAAAAAGTCTTTGTTTTCCAACCCAAATTCTTTTTGTAACTCACTGAAACTTTTTAAATGTCCTCTGTGAGTTATTGTGCATACTGCTGTGATGCCTCTGTCCCACCATCGCCTGAATCCAGCGTCACTAATTCCTGGTTCGAATCTGGGATCTAAAGCAGGCCAAATTAATAATTTGATGTCTCCCTCCATATTGTATTCTTTTACCATCTTGTTCCATATTGTCAATGTTTGATTAATAATTTCATTTTTGCTTTGTTGGGCCAGTTTGTTTCCTATGTCCCCTAGTATTGCCTGAATCTGGAAACTTTCCATCTTGGCTGATATAGAGGGCAGCATGTAGAAACAATGAACTTTACTTGAGCTGCCTAAAAGTATTGTATCAGATTATATTGTATCCCTCTCTCTCACTGTCTCCCTGTCTCACTGTGTCCCTCTCTCCCTGTCTCACTGTGTCCCTCTCTCTCCCTGTCTCACTGTGTCCCTCTCTCTCCCTGTCTCACTGTGTCCCTCTCTCTCCCTGTCTCACTGTGTCCCTCTCTCTCCCTGTCTCACTGTGTCCCTCTCTCTCCCTGTCTCACTGTGTCCCTCTCTCTCCCTGTCTCACTGTGTTCCTCTCTCTCACTGTCTCCCTGTCTCACTGTGTTCCTCTCTCTCACTGTGTCCCTCTCTCTCCCTGTCTCACTGTGTCCCTGTCTCTCACTGTCTCCCTGTCTCACTGTGTCCCTCTCTCTCCCTGTCTCACTGTGTCCCTCTCTCTCCCTGTCTCACTGTGTCCCTCTCTCTCCCTGTCTCACTGTGTCCCTCTCTCCCTGTCTCACTGTGTCCCTCTCTCCCTGTCTCACTGTGTCCCTCTCTCTCCCTGTCTCACTGTGTCCCTCTCTCTCCCTGTCTCACTGTGTCCCTCTCTCTCCCTGTCTCACCTGTCTCAACTTTACTTGAGCTGCGTAAAAGTATTGTATCAGATTAGGCAAGGACAGCCCCCCCTCTTCTTTTGGTAGTTGAAGTGTCTTATACCTGACCCTCGGTCCCTTACCGGCCCAGATAAACCTGGATATAAGTTTATCCCATTGTCTGAATTGTGTTGCTGGAATCATCTGTGGGATGGATTGGAAAAGATATAAAATATATATATAGACTTTATATAACAGTCTCGGTACCACATTCATTTTTATTATCTCGATTCGTGTCTCAAAGTCCATGTTAAAAGCAGACCACCGCCCAATATCTGTCTTGATATTATTGTTAATGTTTTTATCATTAATTTCAAATGTTTTGATGTGGTCTTTTGCCAATACCACACCCAGGTATTTAATTACTTTGGAATTCCATTTTATTTTATATTTTTCTCTAATTTCTCGGCCTGGAGAATAATTCAGTGTAAGAATTTGTGTTTTCTGACCGGTTCTAACGGCCTGCAGGTATCCTGTACGGGACTTTGACCCTGGAGCTGGCCGGCCAGATCACCGTCAGCTGTGAGAAGACCGGCTACAGCGCACAGCTGGAGTTCAAACTCAAGGTACTGTCAGACCCTCTGGCTGAAGGACACCAGGGATGAAGGGCTCAGAGTCACACCTGTTTCCTGTTCCCGCAGCCCTTCCTGGGCAGCAGCGACAGTGTGAACCAGATCTCAGGGAAGATCCGGCTGGGGAAGGAGGTTCTGGCTACGCTGGAGGGGCACTGGGTGAGATTTGTGACATCACTAAGGTGACCCCCGACCTGTGGAGTGTGTAGGCCGCTGAGCGTCTGCTTCTGGGTGTTCTCCTCCAGGACAGCGAGATCTTCATCAACGACAAGAAGACAGGAACCCTGGAGCCCTTCTGGAACCCCACGCCAGAGCTGAGGCAGAGCCGTCTGACCCGCTGCACCGTCCCCCCTGAGGACCAGGGGGACTTTGAGTGTGAGAGGTGAAGCCCCCCTCTGCCTGTCTGCCTGCCTCTACCTGTCTCTCTCTCTCTCTCTCTGCCCCTCTCTGTCTCTCTCTCCTTCTCACATTTGCATACTTTTATCAAATGAGGAGAACACTCAATCAGGTTCTAAACAACTTCCTGACTTAGGACTACCGTCCAATAGAAACACAGCTCTCTCGTGTACCGTCCAATAGAAACACAGCTCTCTCGTGTACCGTCCAATAGAAACACAGCTCTCTCGTGTACCGTCCAATAGAAACACAGCTCTCTCGTGTACCGTCCAATAGAAACACAGCTCTCTCGTGTACCGTCCAATAGAAACACAGCTCTCTTGTGTACCGTCCAATAGAAACACAGCTCTCTCGTGTACCGTCCAATAGAAACACAGCTCTCTCGTGTACCGTCCAATAGAAACACAGCTCTCTCGTGTACCGTCCAATAGAAACACAGCTCTTTTGTGTACCGTCCAATAGAAACACAGCTCTCTCGTGTACCGTCCAATAGAAACACAGCTCTCTCGTGTACCGTCCAATAGAAACACAGCTCTCTAGTGTACCGTCCAATAGAAACACAGCTCTCTCGTGTACCGTCCAATAGAAACACAGCTCTCTCGTGTACCGTCCAATAGAAACACAGCTCTCTCATGTACCGTCCAATAGAAACACAGCTCTCTAGTGTACCGTCCAATAGAAACACAGCTCTCTAGTGTACCGTCCAATAGAAACACAGCTCTCTAGTGTACCGTCCAATAGAAACACAGCTCTCTCGTGTACCGTCCAATAGAAACACAGCTTTCTCGTGTACCGTCCAATAGAAACACAGCTCTCTCGTGTACCGTCCAATAGAAACACAGCTCTCTCGTGTACCGTCCAATAGAAACACAGCTCTCTCGTGTACCGTCCAATAGAAACACAGCTCTCTCGTGTACCGTCCAATAGAAACACAGCTCTCTCGTGTACCGTCCAATAGAAACACAGCTCTCTCGTGTACCGTCCAATAGAAACACAGCTCTCTCATGTACCGTCCAATAGAAACACAGCTCTCTAGTGTACCGTCCAATAGAAACACAGCTCTCTCGTGTACCGTCCAATAGAAACACAGCTCTCTCGTGTACCGTCCAATAGAAACACAGCTCTCTAGTGTACCGTCCAATAGAAACACAGCTCTCTCTCTCTCTCTCTCCAGGCTGTGGCAGCACGTGACGCGGGCGATCAACAACAAGGACCAGGCGGAGGCGACCAATGAGAAGTTCCTCCTGGAGGAGGCACAGCGCTGCGCCACCCGGGAGAGGAAGGGGCGGGGCGAGGAGTGGAGCCCCGCCCTCTTCGAGCAGGACGCACTCAGTGGGGAGTGGCACTACCGCTACGCAGAGTAATACACACTCACTGATACACACACTCACAGTGATACACACTCTCACACACACACACACACACACTGATACATACACACTCTCACACACACACACCCTCACTGACACACACACACTGATATATACACACCCTCACAGACACACACACCCTCACTGATACACACACTCACAGTGATACACACTCTCACACACACACACACACACACACTGATACATACACACTCTCACACACACACACACCCTCACTGACACACACACACTGATATATACACACCCTCACAGACACACACACCCTCACTGATACATACACACTCTCACACACACATACTGATACATTGATACATACACACTCTCACACACACACACTCACACACACACACACTGATACATACACACTCTCACACACACACACCCTCACTGACACACACACACACTGATACATACACACTCTCACACACACATACTGATACATTGATACATACATACTCTCACACACACACACTCACACACACACACACTGATACATACACACTCTCACACACACACACCCTCACTGACACACACACACACTGATACATACACACTCTCACAGACACACACACACACACCCTCACTGATACATACACACTCTCACACACACATACTGATACATCGATACATACACACCCCTGCTCTAACGCCGCCTTCCCTATAGCAGCGTAAAGCAGCTCCGTAATACGCAATGCTTCCCCACCGGACGTCGTACGTGACTGTTTGAAAGCGTCGAAATAGAAAATAAAATGGCGGAAAGACTCGAGAGACTTATTTTGCCGGTGTTGGAATGTCCCGTTCACTATGACCTGTCTTCTGAGGGATATCGGGATATAAATCGAAAGGCAGAAACGGCCACTATATAATAATAATAATTATACATTTTGAATTTTAATTACCTTAATAATGTTAGGAAATCATGAAAATGAAAGCAATACGTGACAACATATCGTTATTAAATCATTATTTCATTTACTAAAAGTTGATTTGTTTATCAGCACCATAGCAACGCTAACTTCCGTTCAGATTGTCGGATAGGAACCGTCCGTAGACTGTCGTACTAGTTCAAATTTTTCAACGCATCCGGATAGCCATCGGATCCGATTTTTTTCGCACCGCACTCCTTCGGACCCATTCGCATGCGGTCTGCGACTCTCCATAGGAAATGTATGACTACCGGTCGTTTCGCAGCCGTATCTACGCTGCTAGTGGGAAGGCGGCGTAAGAGGTACAGACTTGATGCTGTTGTGTTGTGCTGTGATTCATTAAGGTGGTGTTCAGACTCTCCAGGTTGTATGAAGGTGCCATTATCTTAACGTTATTTATTTTGTTTTCCACGCACCCCGAAATCCTTCAGAGGACCCCCAGGAGTTTATGCACCCTGTTTGAGACACACTGCAGTGCAGCAGAGCCCTCTAGTGGTGCTCTTCAGTCATGAGGACTGATACTGGTCCAGTGTACCAGCTGGTCTTCAGTCATGAGTA
>JAXIVH010000022.1:175000-212500 GCA_036785325.1 Urophycis tenuis | reverse complement strand
TGGGTGGGCTAGCTACACCTGACATCAGGGGTTAGCTGGTCGGGGTTAGCTACACCTGACTCAGGGGTTAGCTGGGTGGGCTAGCTACACCTGACATCAGGGGTTAGCTGGGTGGGGTTAGCTACACCTGACTCAGGGGTTAGCTGGGTGGGCTAGCTACACCTGACATCAGGGGTTAGCTGGGTGGGGTTAGCTACACCTGACTCAGGGGTTAGCTGGGTGGGCTAGCTACACCTGACATCAGGGGTTAGCTGGGTGGGGTTAGCTACACCTGACTCAGGGGTTAGCTGGGTGGGCTAGCTACACCTGACATCAGGGGTTAGCTGGGTGGGGCTAGCTACACCTGACATCAGGGGTTAGCTGGGTGGGGTTAGCTACACCTGACTCAGGGGTTAGCTGGGTGGGGTTAGCTACACCTGACATCAGGGGTTAGCTGGGTGGGGCTAGCTACACCTGACATCAGGGGTTAGCTGGGTGGGGTTAGCTACACCTGACTCAGGGGTTAGCTGGGTGGGGCTAGCTACACCTGACATCAGGGGTTAGCTGGGTGGGGTTAGCTACACCTGACTCAGGGGTTAGCTGGGTGGGGCTAGCTACACCTGACATCAGGGGTTAGCTGGGTGGGGCTAGCTACACCTGACATCAGGGGTTAGCTGGGTGGGGCTAGCTACACCTGACATCAGGGGTTAGCTGGGTGGGGTTAGCTACACCTGACTCAGGGGTTAGCTGGGTGGGGTTAGCTACACCTGACATCAGGGGTTAGCTGGGTGGGGCTAGCTTCACCTGACATCAGGGGTTAGCTGGGGCTAGCTACACCTGACATCAGGGGTTAGCTGGGGCTAGCTACACCTGACATCAGGGGTTAGCTGGGTGGGGCTAGCTACACCTGACATCAGGGGTTAGCTGGGTGGGGCTAGCTTCACCTGATATCAGGGGTTAGCTGGGTGGGGCTAGCTACACCTGACATCAGGGGTTAGCTGGGTGGGGTTAGCTACACCTGACATCAGGGGTTAGCTGGGGCTAGCTACACCTGACATTAGGGGTTAGCTGGGTGGGCTAGCTACACCTGACATCAGGGGTTAGCTGGGGCTAGCTACACCTGACATCAGGGGTTAGCTGGGTGGGGCTAGCTACACCTGACATCAGGGGTTAGCTGGGTGGGGCTAGCTACACCTGACATCAGGGGTTAGCTGGGTGGGGTTAGCTACACCTGACATCAGGGGTTAGCTGGGTGGGGCTCATTCCCAATGTCCACAGTCTACCTATAGGCTTCCTAGGTAAAGATGACCCCTGACCCCTACTGACCTACAACCTCTGCTATCAGGCTAAATGTTGTGGTGGGTGTGTGTGTGTGTGTGTGCGTGCGTGTGTGTGTATGTGTGTGTGTGTGTGTGTGTGTGTGTCTGTGTGTGTGTGTGTGTAGGAGCGTCAGTGCGTTGAGGGCACCAGGTCGCAGCTCGTCCAACGGAGGCTCCTTCCTCCAACAAAGAGATTACGTCATCATCATCGTCCTCGTTCTCTTTCAGGTCCTCATCAACTTCCTTTTCAAGTAACAGCCCTGCCAGAGAACACACACACACACGCGCACCAGACATGTGTAGCCTCCGTCTCTCTGTCCTGATGAACTTGTACCACTGCCCCCCCCTAGAGGATGGAGCCAGGCCTCAATGAAACGCTCCCCAACAGAAGACCTGAGCTTGTTTTTTTATCTGTTTCTGGAACGTTCTGAACATTTCAAGAATGGAGGTTGTTACCGCGATACTGTACTTCTGTGTGTGTGTGTGTGTGTGTGTGTGTGTGCCTGTGTGTGCGTGCCTGTGTGTGTGTGTGTGTGTGTGTGTGTGTGTGTGTGTGTGTGTGTGTGTGTGTGTGTGTGTGTGCGTGGACTGGTGGGCCTGGGTCAACACTGCGCCTCATTTCAGACGTACATTCATATTATTCATGAAATAATAAAACATAAATACTTAACGCTACAGCAGTCTGAGGAGCTCTGTCCTCCTCACATGGTCCTTCTTCAGCTAGGCAGAGCAGCCCAGGTCCTGTCATGGTCCTTCTTCAGCTAAGCAGAGCAGCCCAGGTCCTGTCATGGTCCTTCAGCCAGACAGAGCAGCCCAGGTCCTGTCGTGGTCCTTCAGCCAGACAGAGCAGCCCAGGTCCTGTCATGGTCCTTCTTCAGCCAGACAGAGCAGCCCAGGTCCTGTCATGGTCCTTCTTCAGCTAGGCAGAGCAGCCCAGGTCCTGTCATGGTCCTTCTTCAGCCAGACAGAGCAGCCCAGGTCCTGTCATGGTCCTTCAGCCAGACAGAGCAGCCCAGGTCCTGTCATGGTCCTTCTTCAGCTAGGCAGAGCAGCCCAGGTCCTGTCATGGTCCTTCTTCAGCTAGGCAGAGCAGCCCAGGTCCTGTCATGGTCCTTCTTCAGCTAGGCAGAGCAGCCCAGGTCCTGTAGTTCCCTCACCACAGGCCCTTTATGGGTCAGTGGTGTTGATTCTACAAACAGCGTGGTGAGGGTCCGACTCTGAGGGGGAAAAGTCATCAAAACCTTGTCGAGTTAAACTGTATGAATGATATCTCTGCATGTCTAAGATCAGGCGTAGTTTTGACCCTTCTGGCCTTCCGTACAGATGGGTTTAGTGTGTGTGTGAGAGAGGGGCACCACTGTCCCTGGTGTCGAGAACCTGCCAGCTAGGTGGCTTCACTAGTAGAATCTCCATGAGGGACCTGGGACTTTCAATGTTATTTTGTAATACTTGTGAATATTTAAGACATGTGTATGATGTGTGTGGACCTCCTGTACGAAGGGGAGGAACCAGGAAGTGGGGTTCCTCCTCTGGGCGTCGGCTCCTCCGCGAGTCGTCGGCACAAATGCACTGGGAGCTTCGGTAGCTCGTAGCGTTAGCATGTAGCCTTAGCATGTAGCCGCTAGGTGGCTAGTGGGCGATGGGAGAGGTCAGGATGCTAGCAGAAGCTCTCTGATGAAGGCAGGAAGGGCTGGTGCTGAGGGCTGTCCACAGCCTATCTGTAGGCCTCCTAGAGCAGGGTGACCTCTAACCCTACCTGTAGGCCTCCTAGAGCAGGATGACCCCTAACCCTACCTGTAGGCCTCCTAGAGCAGGGTGACCCCTAACCCTACCTGTAGGCCTCCTAGAGCAGGATGATCCCTAACCCTACCTGTAGACCTCCTAGAGCAGGGTGACCTCTAACCCTACCTGTAGGCCTCCTAGAGCAGGATGACCCCTAACCCTACCTGTAGGCCTCCTAGATCAGGGTGACCCCTAACCCTACCTGTAGGCCTCCTAGAGCAGGGTGACCCCTAACCCTACCTGTAGACCTCCTAGAGCAGGGTGACCCCTAACCCTACCTGTAGGCCTCCTAACCCTACCTGTAGGCCTCCTAACCCTACCTGCTCCTTGATGCTGCGTCTCTTTGGACACAAGTGTCTGCTGAACGCTGATTGGAGGAATCAGCCCCTGTTAAGATGTCTGCTCTTCACTGTCCTGATAATGTACTGCCATAGAAACAGGTGAAAGTGCTCCAGTGCATTTGTGCCTTGAAGGTATGTTTGAATTACATTCCCTGTAATATTCTTCGTAGATCTTAGCTGGAACCTTTTCTAATCAATACCCTCACTGATAAAAATCATTCCAATAACAACCTGCATGTAGGCAGCGGCCAATCACAGCGTAGCACAGTATATGTGTGAGTCCCGCCCACTGTGTAGATAATATTGTGTTCTGATTGGACCAGACCCTCTGTGCACACGCCAGTGTCATCCACCCAGTGTGCACTGTCCTAACTCACTGTCCTAACTCACTGTCCTAGCTCACTGTCCTAACTCACTGTCCTAACTCACTGTCCTAGCTCACTGTCCTAACTCACTGTCCTAGCTCACTGTCCTAGCTCACTGTCCTAACTCACTTTCCTAACTCACTGTCCTAGCTCACTGTCCTAACTCACTGTCCTAGCTCACTGTCCTAACTCACTTTCCTAACTCACTGTCCTAGCTCACTGTCCTAACTCACTGTCCTAGCTCACTGTCCTAACTCACTTTCCTAACTCACTGTCCTAGCTCACTGTCCTAACTCACTGTCCTAGCTCACTGTACTAGCTCACTGTCCTAACTCACTGTCCTAACTCACTGTCCTAACTCACTGTCCTAACTCACTGTCCTAGCTCACTGTCCTAACTCACTGTCCTAACTCACTGTCCTAACTCACTGTCCTAGCCATACTGACGACGATCAAAGGGGTTTCCTGTCTTCTGATTGGTAGCCCGAATACACTACCGGTCTCAAGTCCCTCCTCTCATCAGCTCAAGAAGTAAAAAGCTTTTGTTGTGGCTGTCTGAGTGCTCCGAGGTCTGGGTTGGGTGCAGGGCAGTGTCAGGCTGGTGTGTGTTTGGGTTGTAGAATGTAGAGATCACAGGAGTCACTGTGCCTTGTATGATGAGTGAGGGGGGAGGAGAGGGTGAGGTCAGGGGTGAGTGCTCAGCTACAACTACACACCGTAGGTCGATCACCTGTAGGTACACCGTAGGTCGATCACCTGTAGGTACACCGTAGGTCGATCACCTGTAGGAACACCGTAGGTCGATCACCTGTAGGAACACCGTAGGTCGATCACCTGTAGGAACACCGTAGGTCGATCACCTGTAGGTACACCGTAGGTCGATCACCTGTAGGAACACCGTAGGTCGATCACCTGTAGGAACACCGTAGGTCGATCACCTGTAGGAACACCGTAGGTCGATCACCTGTAGGTACACCGTAGGTCGATCACCTGTAGGAACACCGTAGGTCGATCACCTGTAGGTACACCGTAGGTCGATCACCTGTAGGAACACCGTAGGTCGATCACCTGTAGGTACACCGTAGGTCGATCACCTGTAGGTACACCGTAGGTCGATCACCTGTAGGTGTTCTGTGGTTCACCTCCAACTCACTTAGCAACACAATCAGCTTAATGCTAAATCAATACTAGTTGATTAAAGTGCTGAACTCTGTATAGACAGTACTAAAACTGCCACTGTAGTACCAACACTGCAGTACTACACTCTGATACTAGCCCTGCATGCTAATGTAGGGTCAATCTAGAAGAGAAATACATGGAGTACAATGACTATATACAGTCCTAATAGGGCAGTAGGATACCCACTCCTACAGGGACCACAGGAAGAAGTGTCAGTATGTGTCACATGATGCCTTAGAGAAGAGCCCTCATTGGCTCAGTATATCCTGACCCCGCCCACTGTTGTCATAGTGACACAAACACAGGCTCTGAAAGTTTAAAGTTGCTGGCGCCAGAGAGAGTGAGAGAGACAGAGAGAGAGAGAGAGAGAGAGAGAGAGAGAGAGGTGACCTTCACCCCTCTCTCCTCATCCCTCCCTCCACACCTCCATACATCTGTCTCTCTGTATTCTATTTCAGTTTTCTGTCTGGATTATTTGACGCCTTCTGTCTTTGTTTTTTTTAATATTGATTTTGTTGATTTTAAATTCCTGTTTGTCATATGACTGGCTTGGACACACCTCTTTCAAACTCAGCAATATGATGATCTCACAGCGACTGTGGAGGAAAAGATTCACCAAATAAAACAAACAGAGCCATCCTGGATGGTTCTGAACCCTGATTGGTCAGTTTGGGTGTTGGTCATTGTGTAATGTGTCTGAATTCACTCATGTTCACATTATTTCAACCCATTGGATAATTAGAAATAAACCTAAATGGTGTCAATATTATTTAATAATTTGTGGTAAACGGGACAATTCCACCGCAGCGAACGCGCTGGCAAATGACGTCATGTAATGACTCTGCACGGCCACTAGAGGGGGCGCTGTGCTCCGTGTCTCCTGCAGGGAGCCACTCAAGCTCTGCGTCATCTGGACGCTCCGAGGTCCTGTCAGCTGACTGAAGAAGAACGAAGGGTCGCCGCTTCAGCCAGAGGTCAGCAGGTTGGTTCAACGTAGTTCTTTGTCCTACAACGTCAATGGCAGATCCACTAGGAATAAACCAGTCCTTGTCTGCTGTAACCTGCCCTGCTTTTAGCAAGGCATCATCGTGCAAGGTTTTGGGGTTCTATTCTCTATGTAGGTCAGTGGCTTGAGCAAGGCATTGTATTGCTCTATTCCTCATCCACAAATGTTCCTCCATCTCTCTGTGCCAATGGAGAGAGGTGATAGTGCTGGCTCATCACTGAGCTGGATAGCAGATCAATAGATGATCAATAGATAAGATCTATAGATAAGAGAAGTGCTGTAGAGGGCCTCTCTCTTTCACACAGGGATCAGACCAGCTTCCACTCAATGTATGCATTCACACACATACACACTATACACACACAAACATACACACTACACACACACATACACACTGTACACACACATATACTCTAAACATACACAGGTATATGTATACACCTTTTCCTCTATATATATGTCCTCTCTAACTCTCACTCACTCTTCTCCTTCCGCCTCCTCTTGTCGCCATCCCTTTTCTCTCCTCTCCTCTTCTTTGCTGTTGCCATGGTGATCCATCTCTGAAGTCACATGCAGGGACCAGATGATGAGCCCCGACCCAAATACGTCTCCGCACCAGAACCATGACACAGACACACCAGCACCTGGGTGTTCACCTGAGGGAGCCTGCTGGAGGCTCAGTGGTGATGGAGGCTGAGTGATGGTGATGGAGGCTGAGTGGTGGAGGCTGAGTGGTAGTGATGGAGGCTGAGTGGTAGTGATGGAGGCTGAGTGGTAGTGATGGAGGCTGAGTGGTGGTGATGGAGGCTCAGTGGTGATGGAGGCTGAGTGATGGAGGCTGAGTGGTAGTGATGGAGGCTGAGTGGTAGTGATGGAGGCTGAGTGGTAGTGATGGAGGCTGAGTGGTAATGATGGAGGCTGAGTGGTGATGGAGGCTGAGTGATGGAGGCTGAGTGGTAGTGATGGAGGCTGAGTGGTAGTGATGGAGGCTGAGTGGTAATGATGGAGGCTGAGTGGTGATGGAGGCTGAGTGATGGAGGCTGAGTGGTGGTGATGGAGGCTGAGTGGTAGTGATGGAGGCTGAGTGGTAATGATGGAGGCTGAGTGGTGATGGAGGCTGAGTGGTAGTGATGGAGGCTCAGTGGTGGTGATGGAGGCTGAGTGATGGAGGCTGAGTGGTAGTGATGGAGGCTGAGTGGTGATGGAGGCTGAGTGGTAGTGATGGAGGCTCAGTGGTAGTGATGGAGGCTGAGTGGTGGTGATGGAGGCTGAGTGGTGATGGAGGCTGAGTGGTGGAGGCTGAGTGGTAGTGATGGAGGCTGAGTGGTGGTGATGGAGGCTGAGTGGTGGTGATGGAGGCTGAGTGATGGAGGCTGAGTGGTGGTGATGGAGGCTGAGTGGTGGTGATGGAGGCTGAGTGATGGTGATGGAGGCTGAGTGGTGGAGGCTGAGTGGTGGTGATGGAGGCTGAGTGATGGAGGCTGAGTGATGGTGATGGAGGCTGAGTGATGGAGGCTGAGTGGTGGTGATGGAGGCTGAGTGGTAGTGATGGAGGTAGGTTGTAGCAGGGTGACGTGTCCTGGTTGGTATTCAGCAGGGATTAGGCCCCCCGGCCCCCCAGCCCCCCGGCCCGCGGCCCGGCGCCCCAGAACAAAGGAGGAGCGCCGACGCTGCCCTTCCCTTTGATCCCGGGATTAGAGCTGGATCAGCCCGCGCCAGGACCCCCGCCAGGACCCCCTGCTGGGGCGGGGGGCATGCAAATAAAACCAACATGAGCACAGTCACTAAACATGCTGATACATAACATACGTGACACACTACTGACACATAACATACATGATACACTACTGACACATAACATACATGATACACTACTGACACATAACATACGTGATACACTACTGACACATAACATACATGATACACTACTGACACATAACATACGTGATACACTACTGACACATAACATACATGATACACTACTGACACATAACATACGTGATACACTACTGACACATAACATACATGATACACTACTGACACATAACATACGTGATACACTACTGACACATAACATACATGATACACTACTGACACATAACATACGTGATACACTACTGATACATAACATACATGACACACTACTGACACATAACATACATGATACACTACTGACAAATAACATACATGATACACTACTGACACATAACATACATGATACACTACTGACAAATAACATACGTGATACACTACTGACACATAACATACGTGATACACTACTGACACATAACATACATGATACACTACTGACAAATAACATATGTGATACACTACTGACACATAACATACGTGATACACTACTGACACATAACATACGTGATACACTACAGACATAACAAAACATGATACACTACTGACACAACATAACGTACATGATACACTACTGACACATTACATACATGACACACTACTGACACATTACATACATGACACACTACTGACACATAACATAACATACATGATACACTACCGACACATAACATACATGATACACTACTGACACATTACATACATGACACACTACTGACACATTACATACATGACACACTACTGACACATAACATAACATACATGATACACTACTGACACATAACATACATGATACACTACTGACACATAACATAACATACATGATACACTACTGACACATAACATACCTGATACACTACAGACATAACAAAACATGATACACTACTGACACATTACATACATGACACACTACTGACACATAACATAACATACATGACACACTACTGACACATAACATAACATACATGATACACTACTGACACATAACATACATGAGACACTACTGACACATAACATACATGATACACTACTGACACATAACATACGTGATACACTACTGACACATAACATACATGATACACTACTGACACATAACATACATGATACATACTGACACATAACATACATGATACATACTGACACATAACATACGTGATACACTACTGATACATAACATACATGATACACTACTGATACATAACATACATGATACACTACTGACACATAACATACATGAGACACTACTGACACATAACATACGTGATACACTACTGACACATAACATACATGATACACTACTGACACATAACATACATGATACATAACTGTAGGCAGCTGAGATTAAGTTATTGATCTATAGATTCCCCTCCTCTCCTACCCTCCCTTCTCTGTTCTTAACCCCCACGCCTCTCCCACACACACACACAAACACACACACACACACGGCTATGTAGGCCACATGTCAGGACCTGTGTGTGTGCCAGTTTGTGGTGTGTCCTGTTGAAGTATTTATGATCTCTTTAAGATAAAGGGTAGAGGGGCATTTAGCAGACGCTTTTGTCCAAAGCGACTTACAATCAGTTTATTGTGGGGTTGGACATGTGGACAGTTGGAGGAGGAGGGGGATCAAGGGGATCGAACCACCGACCCTACGGTTAGTGGACGACCCACTCTGTCCACCCGCTCTACCCACTGAGCTACTGCCGCCCTTATGAGACAATAAGACTGTCACTGAGTCTCTTCTTCTTTCTCTCCCTCCCTCTTTCTTCAATATTCTGTGTGAGTGTGTGTGTGTGTGTCTGTGTGTGTGTGTGGGAGGGGGTTATGGGCACAGAAAGCAGTATTAATATTTGAAGGTGTTTGGCTCTGCGTCTCTCCTTACAGAAGAACGCTGCTGTCTGCTGTCTGATGACGGCGAGCTCCTCTGCTGGCTAAAAACACAAACCATCTTAAGTGCGGACAGGCAGCCTGAGATGATGGAACTCAGTGACCTGAAGGTCAGTGACCTAGGGAGGGGTTACAGTGTAAGCAGCAGGTGAACAGCAGGTGACCCCCGCTGGAGAACTTCCATGAGGATACAACCGAGAGGATCAGTTGGTTGCAGCGTCATGATGGCAGAACTCTTTAGGTCACAGAAACTGAAGACATCTTCCGCGTGTGCATGTGTGTGTGTCTGTGTGTGCGTGTGTTGGGTGTGCACCTGTGTGTGTGTGCGTATGTTTGTAGGTTATATATAGCCATAGTCTTTAAATGCCATCATGATGATTGTTGCTAAGAGACCATATGTCCCCTGGCAACAGGAGACAACAGGTTATGTAGTGAGAACTGTACTCACTCTTCACACACACACACACACACACACACACACACACACCAAACATACACACATACACACAAAGTTTGAAGGTGAACTTGGGAGGTGACATCTGGAGCCATCGGAGGTCATTAAGGGGTGGTCCAGGTGCTCCTGGAGGTGCAGGTTCCAGGTGCAGGTTCCAGGTGCTCCTGAAGGTGCAGGTTCCAGGTGCTCCTGAAGGTGCAGGTTCCAGGTGCTCCTGAAGGTGCAGGTCCCAGGTGCTCCTGGAGGTGCAGGTTCCAGGTGCTCCTGAAGGTGCAGGTCCCAGGTGCTCCTGGAGGTGCAGGTTCCAGGTGCTCCTGAAGGTGCAGGTCCCAGGTGCTCCTGAAGGTGCAGGTCCCAGGTGCTCCTGGAGGTGCAGGTTCCAGGTGCTCCTGGAGGTGCAGGTCCCAGGTGCTCCTGGAGGTGCAGGTCCCAGGTGCTCCTGAAGGTGCAGGTCCCAGGTGCTCCTGGAGGTGGAGGTTCCAGGTGCTCCTGAAGGTGCAGGTTCCAGGTGCTCCTGGAGGTGCAGGTTCCAGGTGCTCCTGGAGGTGCAGCAGTACTGGAGGATGGACACCAGTGGAGATGATTTGTGTGCTGGAGAACGGACGTTCTTTTGGGATGGGGTAACTAACATTGTGTATGAAGACCTGCTGGGTGCTCCCAGAGCTCCGTTTCATTCCTTTATTGCGTCTTACAGGATCAATTTTCCCAGAATGCCACCAACATTGAATAATAATTAAATATAGCCTTCGTGACAAATCAAACATCATAAGAATCTCTTTCCATCTCGTGTCTAATGTCTCTCTCTCATCTCTCTCCCTTCCTCTCATATCATGTACCTGTCTCTCTCATCTCTCTCCCTTCCTCTCAGATCATATACCTGTCTCTCTCATCTCTCTCCCTTCCCCTCATATTATGTACCTGTCTCTCTCATCTCTCTCCCTTCCTCTCATATCATGTACCTGTCTCTCTCATCTCTCTCCCTTCCTCTCATAGCATGTACCTGTCTCACTCTCATCTCTCTCCCTTACTCTCTTTCTCTTGCTCTCATATCATCTATTCTCTCTCTCTCTCTCTCTCTCTCTCTCTCTCTTTGCATGACTCAGGGTAGCTACCCTCACATCTGATCATAGCTCTGACCTTTTGAGAGAGAGAGAGAGAGAGAGAGAGAGAGAGAGAGAGAGAGAGAGAGAGAGAGAGAGAGAGAGAGAGAGAGAGAGAGAGAGAGAAAGGAGGGAGGAGGAAAGAAGGGGGGTAGAACATGAAAGAGAGAGAGAGAGTTGCATCTTTTATTCCCAGCCAACTGAAATGATGACTGATTCTCATGTTTAGTGTCTGGAGAGTTTAACAGACAGAACACAAATAATAATACAAAGAGTCCTCAGAGACAGAGTAACATCTAGTTATCTGGAATAGAGCAGTAACTGTGTCTGTTCTATAGATATTGCTTATGTAAATGCGTATTCTCCATGGTGATGATGCTCTTCTGAGTTACACTGAGCTGACTATAGTGTGGGTCTCTCTCGGCAGCTGGGTGGGTCGCTGCTCGGTGTCTCATATTCATGCTATAGATCTTATCTATAAGCAGCTTGGTGTCTGATATTCATGCTATAGAATATAGATCTTATCTACATGGTGCCATGGATGCTCCGCGGCCCCGCCCATGCGCGGCGTGCTCCACGTGACTACCGGTTTACGTGATGACGTTAAATGTATATGAGCGCACGCGGCGGGATCTCTCTCCCTTTTACCGCCATCAGAGCGGAGTGTTTTCCACCGGACCACCGCACCGCACCGCACCGCCGAGCCGAGCCGAGCCGAACCGAGCCGCCCGCAGAACCAGGTACGTGGTTCCAAGACTCGGACATGACCGCTCCGTTCTGGTCGTGTGGACCACCGTGTGGACCACCGTGTGGACCACCGTGTGGGCCCCGTGTCGCCCGCCGACCCGCGCAGCGCGAGACGAGTCCGTGAGCTCGAGATCTGATACGACATGGACCCTCTAACCCCCCCGGTCCGCCCGGTCCTCCCCGGTCCGCCCGGCCCGACGCGGGGTCGGAGTACGTTTAGTGTCATATGTAGAGTTGTGTGGTGAGGCGTGAGTCGGTCTGACCTACTGTTGGCTGAGGAGCATCGCGTTTAAACGGGTTCAGCCCGACGTTAGTGTGACATAATGCTCCGGTACCAGGCCGGTACCAGAACAATACCCCACTGTGAAGCCCGGCTCACAAATGTAGCCGAGCATCTCTGTAGGGAGCTCGTCATGCTAAGCTTCACTTTTCAGCCCAAAGTGCGCATCAAACTAGCAGAGGAGCTAAGCCAGAGCTAGCGTGGTGCTAACTAAACGGTACCGTCTCGGTACTGATCGGCTAACCAGCTAGCTCTGTTAGCTCTGCTAACTTTGCTAGCTCCATGCGTTTGTGAATACACTGGTGACGAGCGAAGATGCTAGGCTAACTGCTAACCAGCCAACAGTAGCCTCCTCGGCACATGTTGAGGCTCTGTGGGGGGCCCGAGGAGGAGGCTCGGCGGGGTGAGGAGGAGGAGGAGGAGGAGGGCGGTGGGGTTCAGCCGGGGACTCGAAGGTGTGGTTGCCTACTGGGTGATCAACATGTGGTCGCTGCTGGGACCGGTAGAAGTTGGGATGGACCTCAACTCCTTTCTTCTTTTTGTTCAAGTTTATTTTAAGATGAGTAAAGAAGTGAAACTCTTTCGATGTAAGCGAACTGTCGGTGATAACAACGTGAATCGTGCGTGGAGCCGCAGGTTCTCAGCAGGCTGCTCCATTGTGTAACTCAACGCCTACAGACAACTCGGACTCTACGTGGATGTCAGGTTTTGCATAGTTGACCTGCTGATAATCGCTATTTCCATACTTCACCGGAGATGATGTGTTCAAAGCTGAGTCGTGGCTTCACAGCCTGGGTGCACCGACACATCAGCAGTACCTACTATGAGGTCCTGGTGTGTGTGTGTACACCTGAGGGACAGGCCGACCTGCCCCAACTGTTCCTTCATTGAGAACTCAACTCGACAGCATCACGTTGTCATCCATATTGTGTGCAGAGGTGCTTTCTCATTACATATTTTAATGCATGTTGGGCGATTTGGAAGTAGTTCCCTTGAATAATTAGTATTTAGTCAGTATAGAAGTAATTAAAATGTGCTTTGAGTGAATCCACATTGTGTACAGCTGTCTAGTGTGATTGTGAAGTGGGCGTGTAGTGGCAGTAAGCTCTAATGCCATTGGTTGATTTAGTTCTGACGTGTGTTGGAGTCACTGTACTGCCGACCCAGTGGCTGGCTTCATCCTACGACCACGTGTGTTGAGTCCTGGTCCTCCCTGGCCCCCCTAACCTTCTCCTCTGCTCTCTCTGCAGCGTCACTGTACTCCAAGATGGCAGACCTCGACAAGTAAGTAGGCCCTCACTTCTGAACTGTACGTTCACCCGCCTGCCGGCTATTTAGAAGCTCCTGGTGTAGGCGCCCTGTGAGATGGACGTCCTGGCACGGTGGTCTGCCAGCATCATGTCTCTTGTGTTGTCTCTTCACTGTTGACTGTCCTGTCGTCATGGCAATGATGACTTGTAGGTGATGCTGAAAAGCCGACTCGGCAGCTTGATACACGTTGATATGAGTCTAAACAACACATTCTAAAGGCCGTCTGGACTCGGCCTTTAAACAGCGCTGTGACTCTGCTCATTAGTGTGCTGGGGAAGAGGCGTCTACAGTCTCTTCGTTCCTTAGGAGATGGGGCTGGTGAGCAGATAGAGGAATTGGTTAAATGGCTGTTGAATCTTTAATGATACAGGACAAAGACGGCCAGACCACAATGGCTCCCCTCTGGTGTCTCCCTGTGGTCTCTGTTCTCTCCCTCTGGTGTCTCCCTGTGGTCTCTGTTCTCTCCCTCTGGTGTCTCCCTGTGGTCTCTGTTCTCTCCCCCTGGTTTCTCTGGTCTCTGAAGGAGAGAGAGCAGGGGAGTCTCCCCACTCTCTCTGTGCTGTTTCTGAGGCGTCTTCTGTCTTGGGTTGTGAACACTGGGTTCACTCACCTGCTGTCCAGGTGGATGACGGTTGTACTGATGGTTTGTGGGGCCACCAGCAGGGGGCGCCACTCACCCCGCCAGACATCCTTTCTACATTCTGAAATTTACCAATTTTCTGATTGTGTTTAATATTAGTCATTTAATAGTTCTGTTTTTTACACACAAGTGTAATTAGATAGTTGGTTTTAACTGGTGAATAGGATGGTTTTAACTGGTGCATAGGATGGTTTTAACTGGTGAATAGGATGGTTTTAACTGGTGAATAGGATGGTTTTACCTGGTGAATAGGATAGGTTTTAACTGGTGAATAGGATGGTTTTAACTGGTGAATAGGATGGGTTTTACCTGGTGAATAGGATAGGTTTTAACTGGTGAATAGGATGGTTTTAACTGGTGAATAGGATGGGTTTTACCTGGTGAATAGGATAGGTTTTAACTGGTGAATAGGATAGGTTTTAACTGGTGAATAGGATAGGTTTTAACTGGTGAATAGGATAGGTTTTACCTGGTGAATAGGATAGGTTTTTGGCTCTGGGTTGCTGTTCACGGAAGCGGGTGCATAAACTGTTTTCCAGATCAGTGTCTGCACTCTAAATGACTGACTGGGGACTCCAGTCAGTTAGAGAGGTTCTGGGTTTGATTCCCAGTGTCAAGTCTACCTGTAGACCTCCTAGAGCTAGATGACCCCTAACCCTACCTGCTCCCTGGTACTGCTGAAATGATGCAGGTCACATGACACGTGTTCCTCTAATCACATGATGTGTTCCTCCTGAGCAGCAAGGAGCAGGAAATGGACCCCGCTGACATGGAGGACGTGGAGGAGGTGGAGGAGGAGGAGACCGGAGAGGATGAGAACAGCAAAGGTACCGCGTGACCACGCCCACCACACCTGATACCACACGCACCCTCCACACACGCTTTACTCTCGCACTGCTTTGCAGTCAGGCGTGTGCACAGTCAGTGTTGCCTGACTCGACCCCTCCTCCCAAACCAGACTGTATTACACTGGATGGGATTCATGGAGGCTAATGGATGGAAGTGCTGATGCTGTTTACAATCCCAGCCAAGCAGTGGTGGGCTCTGGTAGAGCACACAGTAAGCATGCTCCCATATGGAGTCCTGCCTCCCTCAGCTCCTCTGCCTTCATGGCTGAAATCAGACGTCTATTTCTAGTCCAGGATTATCTTTACAGAAGATATTGTAATTGTGGCTCTCTGGTGGGTTGTGTGGGGGAGCCTTACTGGGTCCCTTTATCCTGAGTACATTTGATGTGGAGCTGAAGGATGTGGTCTCTAGGGCCCAGCGCGGTGTGCTACAGGCTAACACTGTTCCATTGTGAGTGGTGTTGATGGGGGCCGTTTGAGTGATGGTGGCGATGATGATGATGATGATGTGTACTGCAGCCCGCCAGCTGACGGTCCAGATGATGCAGAACCCAGAGATCCTGGCCGCACTGCAGGAGAGGCTTGACGGCCTGGTGGGTTCCCCCTCGGGATACATGGAGAGGTACCAGAACTAATACTCACTCTACACCAACACATGGAGAGCTACCAGAACTAATACTCACTCTACACCAACACATGGAGAGCTACCAGAACTAATACTCACTCTACACCAACACATGGAGAGCTACCAGAACTAATACTCACTCTACACCAACACATGGAGAGCTACCAGAACTAATTGAAGCTGTAATACTGATCATATAGAAATGTATCAAACCGCAGCAGTCTTAACACATGAAGATGGCCTCTGAGGGCTAGCCTCAGTCACCTTGACCCCACACGGGGCTTTCAAAGGAGAACATACTGGAACATGGTTGGAGAAGCCAGTATTTCAACTCATGTTTCCTTAACCTCTGACATCTGGGTTGTTATAACATTGCTGGGCCATAGCAGCAGGCTGGTACGACCGTCAGTATTCTGCATGTCTTAGCTGGAGTCTGTAACCCAATGGTTTGCATCAGTGGATCTCCAGCTCCTGAAGGTAGTGCTACAGGAGGTCTGACCCTCCCAGCACCACAGCCTGCAGGCTGCTCTGGTATCATCCCGTCAGGGGAAACTGTACACCTGATGAGCTGCCACTGCTCTGCACCCTCCTGGGCTCAGCTCAGCAGTCTGCTCTCTCCTCCACTAGCTCCACCCTCCCCACACTGTATTCAATCACCATATGGGTTAAGGGTCAACGTGGGAAACAAGCCAAATGTAATTTGAGCTCCAATGTTGGTCTCTTAATCACCTTTCTTCCCCAAGATTAAGACTGTGTGTCTCCTCAGCCTCCCCAAGGTGGTAAAGCGACGGGTCAACGCGCTGAAGAACCTGCAGGTGAAGTGCGCCCACATCGAGGCCAAGTTCTACGAGGAGGTCCACGAGCTGGAGAGGAAGTACGCTGCCCTTTACCAGCCCCTCTTCGACAAGGTAACCCCGCTAATCATCTCACCTACACCTGACCTTTGACCTTTGAACACAGGACCTTTGAAAAGGTTGTGTGTAGGAGCTGGTCTGTTTGGTCTGGATCCTGTTATGCTAAACATCTGGTCTCCACAGAGAAGCGACATTGTGAAGGCAGTCTACGAACCTACGGATGAGGAGTGTGAGTGGAAGGCAGCCGAGGAAGAAGAACTGACCGTAAGTCCCCGGGCTCAGCGGGCCTGCACAGAGGCCTTCAGAACCGCCAGAAC
Source organism: Urophycis tenuis (assembly GCA_036785325.1). Lineage (NCBI taxonomy): Eukaryota > Metazoa > Chordata > Actinopteri > Gadiformes > Phycidae > Urophycis > Urophycis tenuis. The sequence continues at coordinate 195,598 of JAXIVH010000022.1, read as the reverse complement.
CAGCACCACTCACCCAGGGTTCCACTGATGTGGGCAAACCTGCCTGTAAATATGGTCCTTTGTGGGACTGAGATGTTTGTGCTCCACCAGGAGGAGATGAAGGAGAAAGCCAAGGTAGAGGAGGAGAAGAAGGATGAGGAGAAGGAGGACCCCAAAGGCGTTCCTGAGTTCTGGCTCACTGTGTTCAAGAACGTTGACCTGCTCAGTGACATGCTCCAGGTGGGTCCCAGAGCAGCCCAGCCAATCAGAAGAGACGGCATACATGGGGAGCTGCTCTCTGGGTTTGGGGCCCCCTGCTGGCCGCCTCTTGTCAACACTGGAAACACACTCTGATATATCCCCAACATGGCAACATTGTTTTAGTACATTTCATTTGATGGTCCTCTCTACATGAGTATATTTAACTGGGTTTGGTGACCTTTTGGTTTTTGTCCACAGGAACACGATGAACCCATTCTTAAACATTTACAAGACATCAAGGTGAAGTTCTCTGACCCAGGACAGCCCATGGTGAGTTGGACCCGCCCCCCCCCCCCCCCCCCCCCCCCAGTCTGCACACAGCGTTCACACCGCTGTGAGTCTGAAGGGTCTGCTCTGTCCTCCAGAGTTTCTCCTTAGATTTCTACTTCGAGCCCAACGAGTTCTTCACCAACACCTTGCTGACCAAGACCTACAAGATGAGGTCCGAGCCCGACGAATCGGAACCCTTCTCGTTCGACGGCCCCGAGATCATGGGGTGCACAGGGTGGGTGATGAAGGGCAGTGAATTACAGAACTACATTACTACTTAATGACTTGGACCATTGTATAGATGCACGGCCTGAATCTCTGAGGTAGTGCTGAGGAGATGCTATGAGCCATCCTGAAGGACTGCATCAAGCATGACAGGTCTAGTGGTGTTGTGGACCAAAGCAGATCCCTGACCGGTGTCTCCTCCTCAGCTGTGTGATCGACTGGACCAAGGGGAACAACGTAACGCTGAAGACCATCAAAAAGAAGCAGAAACACAAGGGCAGGGGCACCGTGCGGACGGTCACCAAGACCGTCCCCAACGACTCCTTCTTCAACTTCTTCACCCCCCCACAAGGTGAGGCCAGCGTGCCCTGGGCCTCTCGGACCCCGGGGTGTCACAGTACCCTTCATGTGGACGTCGCTTGGACTAACCTTCTGTCCTTCTGTCCTTCCAGTGCCAGAGAGCGGAGACCTGGTGAGTTGTTGGACTTTACTTTGATGTTCCCTGTTGAGGCTGGCTGTTGTTACCATGGTGATGCTGTGACTATGCAGAGTCACCATAGTGATGCTGTGACGATGCAGAGTCGCCATGGTGATGCAGAGTCACCATAGTGATGCTGTGACGATGCAGAGTCGCCATAGTGATGCTGTGACGATGCAGAGTCGCCATAGTGATGCAGAGTCGCCATAGTGATGCTGTGACCATGCAGAGTCGCCATAGTGATGCAGAGTCGCCATGGTGATGCTGTGACGATGCAGAGTCGCCATGGTGATGCTGTGACGATGCAGCGTTGCCATGGTGATGCTGTGCTGCTATGGTTGGAACTGTGGCCCAACTCTACCGGGGTGATGCTTGTTGTTCCGGTGGTGCTGCTGTGGGTTGTGTAACGGTGCTCCTCCTTCAGGACGAGGACTCTGAGGCGGTGCTGGCAGCAGACTTTGAGATCGGACACTTCATCCGTGAGCGCATCGTCCCGCGGGCCGTGCTCTACTTCACCGGGGAGGCCATCGAGGACGACGATGATGACGTGAGCCACACCACCAGCACCACGCACGCTGAAACCAGTAGCACCACCCACTCACGCTGAAACCAGTAGCACCACCCACTCACGCTGAAACCACTAGCACCACGCACTCACGCTGAAACCAGTAGCACCACCCACTCACGCTGAAACCAGTAGCACCACCCACTCACGCTGAAACCAGTAGCACCACCCACTCACGCTGAAACCAGTAGCACCACCCACTCACGCTGAAACCAGTAGCACCACCCACGCACGCTGAAACCAGTAGCACCACCCACTCACGCTGAAACCAGTAGCACCACCCACTCACGCTGAAACCAGTAGCACCCACCCACGCTGAAACCAGTAGCACCACCCACTCACGCTGAAACCAGTAGCACCACCCACTCACGCTGAAACCAGTAGCACCACCCACACACGCTGAAACCAGTAACACCACCCACGCACGCTGAAACCACTAGCACCACGCACGCACGCTGAAACCACTAGCACCACCCACGCACGCTGAAACCAGTAGCACCCACCCACGCTGAAACCAGTAGCACCCACGCACGCTGAAACCAGTAGCACCACCCACGCACGCTGAAACCAGTAGCACCACCCACTCACGCTGAAACCAGTAGGTCCACGCACGCTGAAACCAGTAGCCTAACTAGTGGTAACCCTGAAGCCGGACTGGTGGTGACCTTGGCAGGTGTCTTCTGTATTCATTGGGTGCTGATGAAGTGAATGATGGAGACTATGGAGCTCACTAACCACTGCTTGGTTGTTTTGTCTTTCGCAGTATGATGAAGAGGGGGAGGAGGCAGATGACGAGGTAAGACCCAACTAATAGACGGCCCAGTGAGACGTGTGACCGCCCAGGTGGAGCAGGCTTAGATAGCAGGACTAACGTAGCCCCTGTGTCTGTCAGGAGGGCGAGGAAGAGGCTGACGAGGAGAATGACCCCGACTACGAGCCCAAGGTAAGGCACAGCACCTGTATGATGTGGAAACCAAATGTTCCCTCTGGTCCTGGTGTAGAGCCCTCTCCTCTCCACCTCAAACGTTTCCTTCTGGACGCTTTGAGGACCAACTGCTGGTTTGTAACACGGTGGCCAGAATGACCACGACAATGGCCACTTAGCTGCTAGCCAAGTGGTTGCTAGCCACATGGCTGCTAGCCAAGATGTTTGTACTGTGGTCTCCAACCATAAGTGTGAGGACCACAGTGGTCGGGTTCTCCAGACTACGTTCTGGCCTCATGCCACCGGTACCATCTGGTGAGGGCGTCACTTTTAAGAAACCTCCCCAAACACAAGCTCCTAACAGCCAGTCATGCATGTCTTTACCTGCTTACCCTCTTACCCTGCTAATTCCCACCAATAACACTGAGATCTAGTTTGGGCTCATAGTTGATGGATGGTATTTTAATCATTTTAACTGACTGTCCACTGACGGCTGGTTGTAGTGCATCCATTCTTAGTAAAGCTGTACTACAAAAAAATCTGAAATGTTAGTGTAACTACCAGTACATGGTCATGTAATCCTGCGTACTCCACCTGTACTTTTATGGTAATTTCAACAATGTACACTGGATGACGTCTGTCTGTAGGACCCAAACGCCCAAATCTTTCATGATATGAAACGTTTGATCAAAGAGCCTCCATTCCTGCCATAGAAGAAACCTTCTAGTGCTCAGTCTACCTGCAGGGTTCCTTCTAGTGAGGGTGGTCCTAGTGCTCCGTCTACCTGCAGGGTTCCTTCTAGTGAGGGTGGTCCTAGTGCTCAGTCTACCTGCAGGGTTCCTTCTAGTGAGGGTGGTCCTAGTGCTCAGTCTACCTGCAGGGTTCCTTCTAGTGAGGGTGGTCCTAGTGCTCAGTCTACCTGCAGGGTTCCTTCTAGTGAGGGTGGTCCTAGTGCTCAGTCTACCTGCAGGGTTCCTTCTAGTGAGGGTGGTCCTAGTGCTCCGTCTACCTGCAGGGTTCCTTCTAGTGAGGGTGGTCCTAGTGCTCCGTCTACCTGCAGGGTTCAACCGGCAACATTCCCTGCCTACCTGGTGGCGTCCATAGATGATAGTGAAGATGTCCTCTGAACATCACTGTGCTCCAGCCCTGGTGATGTTCTGTGTTCTGCACACTTTGTTCCTTCATTGTTCCTCTGGACGCCCTAGTTAAGCCAGCACCTGTGTGACGTTTCTCCACTAGGTTTAGCTGGTCTGTAGAGCACTAACCCTGGTAGGTACCATGGCTCTCCTCCACCTCTTACTTCTGCCTGGCTTCCGTATCCCCGTCCTCCACCTGACTGTCCTCTCCCCGTCTCCTCCACCTGACTAACCTGTTGGGTTGTTGTGGAGTGTCTCTAACCTGTAGTTGTTCCACACTCTTCTGTTTGTCGCCTCCTTTGGTTTGGTTTGGTTGTGTGCCTGTTCTAGATTCCCCCATGTCGGACATGTTGGTCATTTCACGGTTGACTTGAGTCTGGATCATTGCTCTTCCTGAGTCTGTAACCATTCTCAGACAGAACCCAGACTTGCAGACAATGGATCTCCTTTACTTGAAGGACCAGTGGCATGGGTTACACCTAGACAAGTTGAGAAGGTAGATCTGAGGAATCCTTCTGGAGACTAACATTCAAGTGATTTGAAAACCCAAACGGTTGTTCCTGCTCTTGGCCCTCAGAGTGGTTCTGCTCATGTTTCAAGGCTCTGGAAGAACAGTAGCACACAGACTCATACACACAGGTGTTGGTCCTTCTGGACCTGCAGAGTAATCTGTAGCTGTACTGTCTACCATGGTCCCGCTCGCCCTGGGAATGGAACCATCACCCTTCACACACCTTTCTGAGCAGGTCGTCAGTCTGCCTCCACCGCAACATTGGCCATGTGATGCTTATGTAATAACGTGTGTGTGTGTGTGTGTGTGTGTGTGTGTGTGTGTGTGTGTGTGTGTGTGTGTGTGTGTGTGTGTGTGTGTGTGTGTGTGTGTGTGTGTGTGTGTGTGTGTGTGTGTGTGTGTGTGTGTGTGTGTGTGTGTGTGTGTGGTTCCAGAAGGATGCCAATCCAGCAGAGTGTAAGCAGCAGTGAGGCCAGCTGCAGGAGGACTCAGGACTGTCCCACAGACCCTGCTAGATACTCACCGCCTTACGATGATTTGTATTTTTCTTGGTAGAAATAAATTGACGATAAAGAGAAAAGGGGGTTTAAAGATTTTTGTTACCAGAACTGTTCTAATCCCATCGGGCCCAGGCTCGGTCTCCAAGGTATTTTAGCATTTTAAGATAGGAGCCCTCTGTGGAAGTCCTGGTGCCGTGGTGTTGTCTGTCCTCTAGTCGGACCCTTTCCCTCTCAGCCCTTTTTGTTGTATTTGCTCCTCGACAACAGCCGTCGCCATGACGACCCCCCCCCCCCCCCCCCCCCCCCCCCCCATCGCCCCACCTGGCCCTCCGCGCTCCTTCTGGAAGGTTCTGTAGCACTTGGAAACCCCTGGTGGTTCTGGTGAAGGATGGATCAGAACGCAGCCAGACTGGTGCCGGGTCCTAGAGTCCCCTACATCCCTGGTTCCCCTAAAACAACATTCCAGTAACCCCTGGACTGGCCGGCACCAAACAGAACCTCCATACACTGCTGCTTGACCCTTCAGAACCACCTGGTCAGCTCGTCCAGAGTTCTGAATCCATCCTTGGAACCCCCAGAGCTAGCTTTTTAGAAGCAGGATGACCCTCCAGAACCTTCTCCACGCTAGAACCTTCCCCAGGGTTGTGACAGTGGTGTTGGTGGAAAGGGTTCTGTGGGCTGACCACCAGGGGGCATCAGAACGCTGTTATAGAATTATTCCCCGACTTCAGGCTGCTGTTTCTCTAGCAGTGGCTCTGGTGGACCCAACAGGTCCTGCTGTGGTACCTGCTAGCCCCCCCCCGGTTGGCAGCACTTTGTACACTGAGTTAGCATCCAACACACTAGCCTCCATCCACTAGCGGGTTGCATGCTAACACGTAAGCCTGTTTCTAGTAGGTTAACATGCTGCCCTCTGTCCAGCAGGTTAGCATCCAACCCGCTAGCTTCTGTCTAGTGGGTTGCATGCTAACACATAGGCCTGTTTGTGGTAGGTTAATGTACTAGCCTGTGTCCAGTGGGTTAGCATCATGTTAGCCTCTGTCTCGCAGGTTGGCATGCTGCACTATGTCTGATTAAAAGAACATTGCATGTTGTTGCCATGGGGCTGGTGATGTAGCACACAGAACAACCAGATTAGAGGCGCTCAGTTGACCTCTCGGTTCTGCCCCAAAGGTCAGGGACTAACACCATGCTCTGATCCCACCCACCCCAAAGGTCAAAGTTCAACTTTATCACTGTGAAGGAAACAAAGCACCAATGAGAAGGCTGCCTTCTCTGGTAAGCCCCGCCCCCTCCCCAGCTGAAGCACATTAGAGCAATAAGAGAAAGATGATTGGCTTCCCGCTCCCCTCCCAGTTCTGTACTGCCCCTAGTGGACAGCCAGGGTATAAAGTTAGCAGCTGTTGTCAGGGCTAAATGCTATGCTACAAGTTACCAATGTACTCAATATCTGTACGTGTGTATTCATGAATAAAGTGGTTAAACGTTCCTGTTGGTTACTGTGTGGTCCTTTATTCACCATCAGCCTGTAGTGAGGACCCTGATGGCTGCAGCTCAGGGGGTTGGTCTCTGACTCCACGTAGACTGGAGTCACACCCACTGTCCTGCTCCATGGTCATCAGTCTGACTAGTCTAACCATGGTCATCAGTCTATATTCTAACCATGGAGATCAGTCTGACTATAGTCTAACCATGGTCATCAGTCTGACTATAGTCTAACCATGGTCATCAGTCTATAGTCTAACCATGGAGATCAGTCTGACTATAGTCTAACCATGGTCATCAGTCTGACTAGTCTAACCAAGGGGATCAGTCTGACTATAGTCTAACCAAGGGGATCAGTCTGACTAGTCTAACCATGGTCATCAGTCTGACTAGTCTAACCATGGTCATCAGTCTGACTAGTCTAACCATGGAGATCAGTCTGACTAGTCTAACCATGGTCATCAGTCTGGCTATAGTCTAACCATGGTCATCAGTCTGACTATAGTCTAACCATGGTCATCAGTCTGGCTATAGTCTAACCATGGTCATCAGTCTGACTAGTCTAACCATGGTCATCAGTCTGACTAGTCTAACCATGGTCATCAGTCTATAGTCTAACCATGGTCATCAGTCTGACTAGTCTAACCATGGTCATCAGTCTGACTATAGTCTAACCATGGTCATCAGTCTGACTATAGTCTAACCATGGTCATCAGTCTGACTATAGTCTAACCATGGTCATCAGTCTGACTATAGTCTAACCATGTTCATCAGTCTGACTATAGTCTAACCATGGTCATCAGTCTGACTAGTCTGTAACCATTGAGATCAGTCTGACTATAGTCTAACCATGGTCATCAGTCTGACTATAGTCTAACCATGGTCATCAGTCTGACTATAGTCTAACCATGGTCATCAGTCTGGCTATAGTCTAACCATGGTCATCAGTCTGACTAGTCTAACCATGGAGATCAGTCTGGCTATAGTCTAACCATGGAGATCAGTCTGACTAGTCTGTAACCATGGTCATCAGTCTGACTATAGTCTAACCATGGTCATCAGTCTGACTATAGTCTAACCATGGTCATCAGTCTGGCTATAGTCTAACCATGGTCATCAGTCTGACTAGTCTAACCATGGTCATCAGTCTGGCTATAGTCTAACCATGGTCATCAGTCTGACTAGTCTAACCATGGTCATCAGTCTGGCTATAGTCTAACCATGGTCATCAGTCTGACTAGTCTAACCATGGAGATCAGTCTGGCTATAGTCTAACCATGGTCATCAGTCTGACTATAGTCTAACCATGGTCATCAGTCTGGCTATAGTCTAACCATGGAGATCAGTCTGACTAGTCTAACCATGGTCATCAGTCTGACTAGTCTAACCATGGAGATCAGTCTGACTAGTCTGTAACCATGGTCATCAGTCTGACTAGTCTGTAACCATGGTCATCAGTCTGACTATAGTCTAACCATGGTCATCAGTCTGACTAGTCTGTAACCATGGAGATCAGTCTGACTATAGTCTAACCATGGTCATCAGTCTGACTAGTCTAACCATGGTCATCAGTCTGACTAGTCTAACCATGGAGATCAGTCTGACTAGTCTAACCATGGTCATCAGTCTGACTAGTCTAACCATGGAGATCAGTCTGACTAGTCTAACCATGGTCATCAGTCTGACTAGTCTAACCATGGTCATCAGTCTGACTAGTCTAACCATGGAGATCAGTCTGACTATAGTCTAACCATGGAGATCAGTCTGACTAGTCTAACCATGGTCATCAGTCTGACTAGTCTAACCATGGAGATCAGTCTGACTAGTCTAACCATGGTCATCAGTCTGACTAGTCTAACCATGGTCATCAGTCTGACTAGTCTAACCATGGTCATCAGTCTGACTAGTCTAACCATGGAGGATCAGTCTGACTAGTCTGAAGCCATGGTCATCAGTCTCGCTGTTGTCTAACCATGGAGATCACTGACTAGTCTAACCATGGAGATCAGTCTGACTAGTCTAACCAAGGGGATCAGTCTGACTAGTCTGAAGCCATGGTCATCAGTCTGGCTGAATTCTGTAACCATGGTGATCAGTCTGGCTGAAGTCTGTAACCATGGTGATCAGTCTGACTATAGTCTAACCATGGAGATCAGTCTGACTAGTCTGTAACCATGGTCATCAGTCTGGCTGTAGTCTGTAACAATGGTGATCAGTCTGACTAGTCTGTAACCATGGTCATCAGTCTGGCTGTAGTCTGTGATCATGGTCATCAGTCTGGCTGTAGTCTGTAACAATGGTGATCAGTCTGGCTGTAGTTTGTAATCATGGTGATCAATCTGGCTGTAGTTTGTAACCATGGTGATCAGTCTGACTAGTCTAAGAACTACCAGCTCTGAATTCAGCCGCTCAAATTCCCTGGACAACAAAGACAGACTTCCCCTCCCTACAGGAGCTGAGTGTGTGTGTGGACTCCCTAGAGGAGCGGTGTGTGTGTGTGTGTGTGTGTGTGTGGACTCCCTACAGGAGCAGAGTGTTTGTGTGTGTGTGTGTGTGTGGACTCCCTACAGGAGCAGAGTGTGTGTGCGTGTGTGTGTGTGTGGACTCCCTACAGGAGCTGAGTGTGTGTGTGTGTGTGTGTGTGTGTGTGTGTGTGTGGACTCCCTACAGGAGCAGAGTGTGTGTGCGTGTGTGTGTGTGTGGACTCCCTACAGGAGCAGAGTGTGTGTGCGTGTGTGTGTGTGTGGACTCCCTACAGGAGCTGAGTGTGTGTGTGTGTGTGTGTGTGTGTGTGTGTGTGTGTGTGTGTGGACTCCCTACAGGAGCAGAGTGTGTGTGCGTGTGTGTGTGTGTGGACTCCCTACGGGAGCTGAGTGTTTGTGTGTGTGTGTGTGTGTGTGTGGACTCCCTACAGGAGCTGAGTGTGTGTGTGTGTGGACTCCCTACAGGAGCTGAGTGTGTGTGTGTGTGTGTGTGTGTGTGTGTGTGTGTGTGTGTGTGTGTGTGTGTGTGTGTGTGTGTGTGTGTGTGTGTGTGTGTGGACTCCCTACAGGAGCTGAGTGTGTGTGTGTGTGTGTGTGTGTGTGTGTGTGAGTGTGTGTGTGTGTGGACTCCCTACAGGAGCTGAGTGTGTGTGTGTGTGTGTGTGTGTGGACTCCCTACAGGAGCTGAGTGTGTGTGTGTGTGTGTGTACTGTTGTAGTGTTTTGCAGAAGACGTGAAGGATCAGAACCATGAGATTAGAGCAGGAAGCTGAGCAGTAATGTGGTTATCTGATCACATGACGCACCACGTAGTGGCTGCCAGCTCATTGAAATCAACCACCAATGACACAATGTCACCATTCACTCATTCATTCATTCACTGGTCCTGTGGCTCTGGAGCCTCCATGTTGTTGATTCTGTTCTCCAGTGAGTCCAGCAGCTCCTACGGTATGTTGGGCCTTCCAGGGGAAGGTTCTGGTAAACCAGATCATGTTTGTACTCAATCTAGTGTCACGTCATCTAGAAGACATGTTTCATTCACCACGTCATCCAGAAGACATGTTTCATTCACCACGTCATCCAGAAGACATGTTTCATTCACCACGTCATCCAGAAGACATGTTTCATTCACCACGTCATCTGTAGGACATGTCATTCACCACGTCATCTGTAAGACATGTTTCATTCACCACGTCATCTGTAAGACATGTTTCATTCACCACGTCATCCAGAAGACATGTTTCATTCACCACGTCAACCAGAAGACATGTTTCATTCACCACTTCATCTGTAGGACATGTCATTCACCACGTCATCTGTAGGACACGTTTCATTCACAAAATCATCTATTCTAGAAGACATGTTTCATTCACCACGTCTTTCAGAAGACATGTTTCATTCACCATGCCATCCAGAAGACATATTTCATTCACCACGTCATCCAGAAGACATGTTTCATTCGCCACATCATCCAGAAGACATGTTTCATTCACCATGTCATCCAGAAGACATGTTTCATTCACCACGTCATCTACAAGACATGTTTTATTCACCACGTCATCCAGAAGACATGTTTCATTCTGCCAACGTCTGGTGGGGGGGGGGGGGGTTGTCACGCGTTTACCATTTGAAGCTTGTGTGTGTGTGTGTGCGTGCGTGCGTGCGTGCGTGTGTGTGTGTGCGTGTGTGTGTGTGTGTGTGTGTGTGTGTGTGTGTGTGTGTGTGAATGAATGAATGGATATTAATATTTAGTCTGCATAACATCCAGTCCAGATGTATTTCTTCATACACAAAGAACGTGTCGTCGTGGTTCCTCCAGCGGGCTGCTGTCACCCCGGGGGGCGGGGCTCTGCGAGGCAGGAGAACACGCCAGACCATCCCGCTCCTCTCTCCCTCCGACCACCAGACACGCTGACTCCCCTCCTCGTCCAGCGCCTCTCCGCCGATGCGTGCCGCGGGCCCCGGGTAGCGAGCACGCGGCTGCGGGTCCTGAAGACCCTCGGCGTGTACGCCAAGATGCTGGAGAGCGGGGGGCGGGTGCTGAAGGAGGGGCTGCTGGAGAAGAGGAGCGACGGGCTGCTGCAGCTGTGGAAGAAGAAGCGATGTGTCCTGACCGAGGAGGGGGTCCTCCTCCTGCCGCCCAAGCAGCACGACCACCACCCTCACCACCAGCAGCACCCTCACATCCACCCGCAGCACGGCGGCGACGCGGGGAAAGTCAAGCAGCTGCACTTCGCCAACATCAAGACCGTGGACTGCGTGGAGCGGAAGGGGAAGTACGTGTACTTCACGGTGGTGACCACGGAGGGGAAGGAGGTGGACTTCAGGTGTCCGCAGGACGAGGGCTGGAACGCGGAGATCACCCTCCAGATGGTGCAGTACAAGAACCGCCAGGCGATGCTGGCCGTCCGCTCCACGCGGCAGAAGCAGCTGCTGGTGGTCCCGGCCCCCCCCGGACCCAGCAAGACCCCCCGCGGCTCGGCGCCCAACGTCGCGTAGAAAACCCCGCGGGGCGTGTGTTCACTGTCTGCGGTAAGACACGCACGCACGCACGCACGGACTTGCACATGCATGCGCGCGCACGGCTTTACGCGTGAAAAACAGAAATGTCGTCTTTTGTCAGATAGTCGCACAATCCAACGTGCTGCAGTGAGGGACACGTCATCAATCGATGGGTCGAAGAGTCGATCATTTCATTCCTGATTGTAAATGGACGACCTGTCACGTCCCAGGCGTTACGCACGGAACCGAGCTCAATGCCCGCGTGTCAGCCCACCCGGGCTCTCCTGGCGGGGGGCTTCGTGTTGTACCAGACTGTGTCACTCTATATCTGCTCTTCCACGGCGCACGGACTCGGGGGTCCCTGGTCCGGCGCCGTGCTGCTGGTCTGCAGACGCGCTCACTGATTTACTCCGCAGGTCTGTGGACCCGCAGCGAGGAGAGCGCCGGAGGACCTGGAACACGTCACCGTTCAGCACCCCATCCATCACCAATCCCCCCGAATAGACACGGCATGGGCGGAGGAACCACGGGTCCCCCCATCACCTGTCCCTTATTTATGGAATGTGTAAATATATGTCGTTGTCTCTTTTTTACCATGACGTTGTGTTACTAGTTGAGATGTTCTGGGAGCAGCGTCATCCTGCGTGTCTGTAGAATGAACAGACTACTAATCACCATGAAACTACTAATCACCATGAAACTACTAATCACCATGAGATTCTCTTTCTGCAAACCAAAGACACTGGGGAGGAAATACAGTCTGTACACCATGATGATGATGATGATGTAGACATTCTGTTATCCACATGTTATAATGATGATGATGTAGACATTATTTTATCCACATGTTATAATGATGTAGACATTCTGTTATCCACATGTGATGATGATGATGTAGACAGTCTGTTATCCACATGTTATAATGATGGTGATGGTGCAGTCTGTTATCCACATGTTATAATGATGGTGATGGTGCAGTCTGTTATCCACATGTTATAATGATGGTGATGGTGCAGTCTGTTATCCACATGTGATGATGATGCAGACAGTCTGTTATCCACATGTTATAATGATGGTGATGGTGCAGTCTGTTATCCACATGTGATGATGATGCAGACAGTCTGTTATCCACATGTGATAATGATGGTGATGGTGCAGTCTGTTATTCACATTTTATAATGATGGTGTTGGTGCAGAGTCTGTTAACCACATGTGATAATGATGGTGCAGACAGTCTGTTATCCACATGTGATAATTATGGTGCAGACAGTCTGTTAACCACATGTGATAATGATGGTGCAGACAGTCTGTTATCCACATGTGATAATTATGGTGCAGACAGTCTGATATCCAGATGTGATAATTATGGTGCAGACAGTCTGTTATCCACATGTGATAATTATGGTGCAGACAGTCTGTTATCCACATGTGATAATTATGGTGCAGACAGTCTGATATCCACATGTGATAATTATGGTGCAGACAGTCTGATATCCAGATGTGATAATTATGGTGCAGACAGTCTGATATCCACATGTGATAATTATGGTGCAGACAGTCTGATATCCACATGTGATGATGTAGTCCTGCTCTACATTGTGCAGCCTGTTGTCATCCAGGGTGATCAGTTAACAAATGATAAACAAATAAACAAATTCCAGCCGTTTGGTAGAAACGGCAGCAACAGAATCTCTTCATTCTGTCCAGAAGTATGGCTCAGCACAACCTGCACTGTTGCAGTGTTTTACATTATGCTAGCATCTCTCTGCTAAGACTGTTAGCCCTCACTCATGTCTCAGTATGTAACCTCTATCTACTGTACCCTCTATCTACTGTACCCTCTATCTACTGTACCCTCTATCTACTGTACCCTCTATCTACTGTACCCCTCTATCTACTGTACCCTCTATCTACTGGACCCCTCTATCTACTGTATTCTATGTACTGTACCCTCTACTGTACTCTCTATCTACTTTACTCGGTGTACTGTACTCTACTGTACTCTATGTACTGTACCCCTCTATCTACTGTACTCTATGTACTGTACCCTCTCTCCTGCAGCTCTATACTGTGAACTCTATCTCCAGCCAGCCGTCTCTCTGTCTGTCTGTTTCCTGCTCTAAAAGTAGAACCAGGCTGAAGAATAGAGTTTCACTGCCAGCCAGGACTGCACCTCACGTGTGTTCCTGGCTTCCAGTGACACCTCGGGGTGACACCTCGGGGTGACTCCATAGGGTGACACCTCGGGGTGACACCTCAGGGTGACTCCATAGGTGACTCCATAGGGTGACACCTCGGGGTGACACCTCAGGGTGACTCCATAGGGTGACTCCATAGGGTGACACCTCGGGGTGACACCTCGGGGTGACTCCATAGGGTGACTCCATAGGGTGACTCCATAGCACCTCGGGGTGACTCCGTAGGGTGACACCATAGGGTGACTCCATAGGGTGACTCCATAGGTGACTCCATAGGGTGACTCCATAGGTGACTCCATAGGTGACTCCATAGGGTGACTCCATAGGGTGACTGAATGCCCCTCCTCCCCCCGGCCAGGTTATGACCCCCCATGGAGCAGGGCAGGTGGGGTCCTGTGTGTAGGACCTGCTGTGTCTGCTCTGTCTGCTCTGTCTGCTCTGTCTGCTCTGTCCTCTGCACGTTGGTTCATTCAGCTCAGCTGCTTCCCAGAGAAGCTCTTCTGTTACGGAGCATCGAAAAGTTGAGATCATTTGATTTCTTTTTGTTTTTTTAGTGGACATTTAAAAGTCATTGCAGATGGTTACCAAGGCAACCACCGCTGGTCTCCCAACCATACTCCTCCATCACCAGTGGAGTCTGCCTAGTTACCATCTGTAACCACGGTAACCATGGTAACCTTCTGTAACCACGGTAACCATGGTAACCATCTGTAACCATGGTAACCATCTGCAACCGCGGTAACCATGGTAACCAGGGACATTCCAGGCCTTGATTTGATGAGGTTTCTTCCACTCTGATGTAAACAAACAGACTGTCCATGGTTTGAAAAGTGTTCTATAAATAAAGTTATAATATAACATTACTAGAGTTACTAGAATTATTTCATTCATGTTATAAGCGTGTATATGGACAGTGTATACATGTTATAATAACAAGTAGCATTATATATTGATGTAAAATGTAGAGCTATGTATGGCTGATGTATACATGTTATAATAACAGCATTAATGATGGATTGTTTAGTGTTATATATGGCAGCTTTTAAGATTGCTCCAGCAGTGGAAGAGTTAAAGGTAGGTGGAGCGAGAGGATGTGTCGTGATGGAGGGTGGAGGGAGGGTGTAGTGTGATGGAGGGTGGAGGGAGGGTGTAGCGTGATGGAGGGTGGAGGGAGGGTGTAGTGTGATGGAGGTAGAGGGAGGGTGTAGCGTGATGGAGGGTGGAGGGAGGATGTAGTGTGATGGAGGGTGGAGGGAGGGTGTAGTGTGATGGAGGGTGGAGGGAGGGTGTAGCGTGATGGAGGGTGGAGGGAGGGTGTAGTGTGATGGAGGGTGGAGGGAGGGTGTAGCGTGATGGAGGGTGGAGGGAGGGTGTAGTGTGATGGAGGGTGGAGGGTGATGGAGGGTGATGGAGGGTGGAGGGAGGGTGTAGTGTGATGGAGGTAGAGGGAGGGTGTAGTGTGATGGGGGTGGAGGGTGATGGAGGGTGGAGGGAGGGTGTAGTGTGATGGAGGTAGAGGGAGGGTGTAGTGTGATGGAGGGTGGAGGGAGGGTGTAGTGTGATGGAGGGTGGAGGGAGGGTGTAGTGTGATGGAGGGTGGAGGGTGATGGAGGGTGTAGTGAGATGGAGGGTGGAGGGTGATGGAGGGTGGAGGGAGGGTGTAGCGTGATGGCGGGTGGAGGGATGGTGTAGTGTGATGGAGGGTGGAGGGTGATGGAGGGTGCAGTGAGATGGAGGGTGGAGGGTGATGGAGGGTGGAGGGAGGGTGTAGTGTGATGGAGGGTGGAGGGTGATGGAGGGTGGAGGGAGGGTGTAGCGTGATGGCGGGTGGAGGGATGGTGTAGTGTGATGGAGGGTGGAGGGAGGGTGTAGCGTGATGGAGGGTGGAGGGTGATGGAGGGTGTAGTGAGATGGAGGGTGGAGGGTGATGGAGGGTGGAGGGAGGGTGTAGCGTGATGGCGGGTGGAGGGAGGGTGTAGTGTGATGGAGGGTGGAGGGAGGGTGTAGCGTGATGGAGGGCGTAGCGTGGGTGGGTGAATGTTAGTCATCTAGGTGACATAGTCCCCGTATCTCCCTCCTCCTCTCTCCGTGTCCTCACACACCCTCACTGTCCAGGTGAGCTCATGTCTTCATGACCACCGTGGATGTGATGGTCAGGTGATGAGGTCATCCTCTGTTGTCAGTGCTGATGTCAGAAGGTGTGGACCTCATGCTGTTCCTCCCCAGCTGGTGCTGGACTCCTGACCACTCCTCCCCCTCCACCGGTTCACCTCCCAGAGGTGCTTTGATTCAGAAGTAACAGCCTGGATCAGAAACACACACATGTCACAGTTCTGCAGGGTCCTGGGTATGAGCTCCATGTTGGTCCTGTTCCGATTGGAGATTTTGAAACATGGCCTTCAGCTACACAACAACAATACTTCTATTGATCCAACCATGTGATCATAGTGGCGGTGGGCGTGGCCTGTGCTGCTATATTGACAAATAGGCTTAATATGATAATGCGTCATATTATATCATTATATCTAATAATGATTATTCTGCTATTTCAGTTTGTCTTCCTCCATGAGACGTCCAGGTGTCCTCACTGAGGTTCTCACAGCCTCCTGTCAGTGGGCTCATCAGCTCCAGTGTAGCGGCCAGGCTACTTGCGTTAGCGTGCTACCTGCGTTAACATGCTACCTGCCTTAGCCCGCTACCTGCGTTAGCGTGCTACCTGCGTTTGCGTGCTACCTGCGTTAGCGTGCTACCTGTGTTAGCGTGCTACCTGCGTTAGCGTGCTACCTGCGTTAGCGTGCTACCTGCCTTAGCCCGCTACCTGCGTTAGCGTGCTACCTGCCTTAGCCCGCTACCTGTGTTAGCGTGCTACCTGCATTAGCGTGCTACCTGCGTTAGCGTGCTACCTGCGTTTGCGCTTGCTTAGCGATGCCGACTCTCAAGGTGACCTCAGCTCTCGGCGGGGAGCCGCATGTTTGTTCACTGAGATATACAGGAAAGACCTTTAGGTCTGTACCCTAGTCCTGATAACACACACACACACACACACACACACACACACACACACACACACACACACACACACACACACACACAGTACATACACACACACACACACACAGTACATACACACACACACACACACACAGTACATACACACACACACACACACACACACAGTACATACACACATACACACACACACACACACACACACACAGTACATACACACAAACACACACACACACACACACACACACACACACAGTACACACACACACACACACACACACACACACACACACACACAGTACATACACACACACACACACACACTGACAAACACACACACACACACACACACACAGTACATACACACACACACACACACACACAGTACATACACACACACACACACACACTGACAAACACACACACACACACACACACAGTACATACACACACACACACACACACACAGTACATACACACACACACACACACACTGACAAACACACACACACACACACACACACAGTACATACACACACACACACACACACACACACACTGACAAACACACACACACATCACACACACACACACACACACATCACACACACACACACACACACACACACATCACACACACACACACACACACACACACACACACTGACAAACACACACACACATCACACACACACATCACACACACACACACACACACACACACACACTCACTCAGAACCCCCCCACCTGTTGCCGTGGTGAGTTAGAAGCCAAGTTGGCAGAGCTGAGTTTACACATGATGAGAGGAGTCACCTTGTTACACACACACTAACACACACACACACACACTCACATGCTAACACACACACTAACACACACACACTACCTCACACACACTAGCACTCACACACACACACACACTAACACACTCACACACTAACACACACACTAACTCACACACACACTAACACACACACACACTAACACACACTACCTCACACACACACTAATACACTCACACACACTAGCACAGACACACACGTTAACACACACACAGACAGACGTACACAAACGTCCTCTGGCTCTCTGTCTGCTAGCTGTTGTGATGTCATCCTCTTCAAACACTGGCTGAAGGTCACTGATAGGCCCAGCAGGGCTGGCAGTGTGAAGTACACCGTGCACTTCTCTGAATACATGAGAATGACTTCATACTGTGATTAGGTAGGGATAGGGAGGGCTATGTTTGATGTAACTCTCTCTCACCGGACCTGGAGGTGCAGCTCTGTAGGCCTGAGAGGTCACCTTCTGAGTGGAGAACAGGTCCTGCCTGAGGTGT
This sequence comes from Urophycis tenuis, assembly GCA_036785325.1. Taxonomy (NCBI): domain Eukaryota; kingdom Metazoa; phylum Chordata; class Actinopteri; order Gadiformes; family Phycidae; genus Urophycis; species Urophycis tenuis. Next base: position 177,736 of record JAXIVH010000022.1, on the reverse strand, counting down.
GGAAGTGTGTCCTCAGAGCTGAGTGGTCCACTGTGTTCCCACTGCTGTAGGTCTGTTCTAGATGTTAGCTCTACAGAAATAGAGACGTGATGTATTATTGATGGATGAAAGGCTGCTGGGAGACAACCTTTCTCTACCTCGCCCATCAGTGTGTACGTGTCTCTGTCTTCTGGCATCCTGCCTCCCTCTATTGGAGAGACAGAGCTGTGGCAGTGTCTAATGCTAAGCTAGGCTAGGCTAGCTAGCAGAAGCAATGCTAACCCACCTAGCAAGAGCTACACTGAGCTAGTGTGTGATAACAGATGGGAGGTGTCTGTTTGCAGGGCCGGCAGTCCTATGTTTTTAAGAGTGGCCATCACCATGGTAACAGAGGGATGAGAGGACGAGGGTGTAAGAAGAGACTCAGAGGACAGAGCGGTGGACCCTGCTGGTCCCCGGGGGCCGGCCAGCAGGGGACAGGCTGACTGGAGCTGTGGTTTGTACCGGTTGAACTGCTGGGTTTATAGTGGAACACAGCTCCCACACACTCTACAGTGAGCTGTCTCTCTGTCTGTCTCTCTGTCTGTCTGTCTGTGGGTCTGTCTGTCTGGATGAGGCAGGAGGAGAGAGGAGACAGGGGAGTGGAGAGAGCAGCAGAGGAGGTGACAGAGGGAGCTGAGTGTTCTGGGCAGACTAAACTTGTGTTTGAAGCAGTGGAAATGAAGGCAGCAGCAGGTTCTCCTACTGGAGCTCATGGAGAACAGCTTTCTGTTCACTTCCTGTCCATGTGTCTTCTCTGTGTGTGTGTGTGTGGTGCAGCTCAGGGGGACCGGCGATACCCTGGACCATGTGACTTCAGGAGATGGACCATGAGGTCACACAGTAACTGGACCATGTGACTTCAGGAGATGGACCATGAGGTCACACAGTAACTGGACCATGTGACTTCAGGAGATGGACCATGGGGTCACACAGTAACTGGACCATGTGACGTGTCAGAGAGAAGAGATGACCTCTACCAAACGCAGCCCCGCCCACAACCAGTAGAACCTTCTGCTGTTGTTGTGGGCTGCAGTGCCAGGAGAGCCTTGGTTGTTGGTTCAATCCCCCAGGCAGTCTGGTAGAGAGACAGTGAGGGCGGGTGGGAGGAAAAGAGAGAGAGAGAGAGGGAGTTCATCTTGTGTGATGCCTCGTTAGAGAAGAGAATGTTCCTCTTGGGATGGAAACCATCAATACTTTATTAACCCCCCCCCCCCCCCCCCCCCCCCCTGGGGAGACTTACAAACATGTCTAATTAATCAAAGGAAAAACATCGCTGCACACACAGAATAATTAGAGAATAATTGGAGCATAATTATCACAACAGAGACTCACGGTCCCCTCCTCTACAAGCTCTCCCAGCCAATCAGAACCAGGGACCTGACACATTATCAGCCATCTTGTCTTGAGAACCTTATTTGCATAACCACTGTGATGGCAGGTTTCCATGGTGACGGTGTCAGAAGGACGACGCTCAGTGGGCGATGGAGGATGTTGCATTTTTGTCTCCATGACAACAGAAGACAGAATACTGTCAGCCAGTTTGATGTCTGTCTGTCTCCATGAAGACAGTCTGATGTCTGTCTGTCTCCATGAAGACAGTCTGATGTCTGTCTGTAGCGTCGGGGTCATCCTGCTCTGGGACCACCAGAGGGCCCTGGTGGTCAGCAGACCCTCACTCTGCTCCTCTCTGAGGGAGACCTGGATGTTCTGCTGAGGAGCAGGGTTCTCCAGCTCAGGAACAGAGCACCAGGCTGGAGTGTGTGTGTGTGTGGGTGGGTTCCAGCAGGTTCCACTGTGGTTTTGTGAGTGTGTGATGTTTGTATTTTGTGGTAAGTGTGTGCACGGGTGTGTTCAGTGCAGTCATCATAATGCAGTCATCTTAATGCTGTGTGGCGTGACCACACAGCATTATGGTGACTGATCAGCTGACTATTGGGGGGGGGGGAGGGGCACACACACACACACAATGAGGTGTGTAATTGTGGATTCTCAACAGATCTGAACTGCACCAGTTTGAATTAACCAGCTGTATGTGAGGAGGAGGGAGAGGAGACAAGAGGAGGAGAGATGAGAGGAGGAGAGAGGAGGAGAGAGAGGAGAGGAGAGGAGGGTAGAGAGTAGCTCTTTGTTAATAAGATGGTTCCTCAGGTCCCATGGTATCATCTGTACCGCTGGTTCTCTGAACATGTTCAATATTCCTATTCACTGAAACTCTGAGCCGTCTGAGAACTCTGGTTACAGAGCCATCAGGTGCTGCTGGTGTTGATCCTGGTCAGTAGATGGTCCTGGTCAGTAGAAGGTGCTGATCCTGGTCAGTAGATGATCCTGGTCAGTAGAAGGTGTTGGTCAGTAGATGATCCTGGTCAGTAGAAGGTGTTGGTCAGTAGAAGGTGTTGGTCAGTAGAAGGTGTTGGTCAGTAGATGATCCTGGTCAGTAGATGATCCTGGTCAGTAGAAGGTGTTGGTCAGTAGAAGGTGTTGGTCAGTAGAAGGTGTTGGTCAGTAAACCCCCAGGTGGTCCCAGAAGTCACAGAGGGCGTCCCTGCTCCCGGCGTGGGCGTGGCTTGGCGTGGTGAGGTTCATCAGCAGGTGGCGAGCGTCGTAGCGCGGCCAGGCGGGGGCCGTCCGGCTGCGGCAGTAGGGGGTCTGCAGGCGCGCGGCGGGGGAGGGGTCTGCGCTGTGTGCCAGCGCCCCCCAGTAGCACAGCATGCGCTC
>JAXIVH010000022.1:170000-172500 GCA_036785325.1 Urophycis tenuis | reverse complement strand
GGTCGTGTGTGTGTGTGTGTGTGTGTGTGTGTGTGTACCCAGCAGTAAGGTTGTGTGTGTGTGTGTGTGTGTGTACCCAGCAGTAAGGTTGTGTGTGTGTGTGTGTGTGTGTGTACCCAGCAGTAAGGTCGTGTGTGTGTGTGTGTATGTGTGTGTGTGTGTGTGTGTGTGTACCCAGCAGTAAGGTCGTGTGTGTGTGTGTGTGTGTGTATTTGTGTGTGTGTGTGTGTGTGTGTGTGTGTGTGTGTGTGTGTGTGTGTGTGTGTACCCAGCAGTAAGGTCTTTGCGTGCCAGCGGCCCCCCAGCACGGCGGGGAGGATCTGCTCTGGGATCAGCTGGGGGTCCAGGGAAGGTCCCCAGGTCTCAAACACCTCCAGGAAGCGGAACGGGTTCACCACCTTGGAGCCTGACAGACAGACAGGTAGAGAGCTGACAGTTAGACAGACAGGTAGAGAGCTGATAGACAGACAGACAGGTAGAGAGCTGACAGTTAGACAGACAGGTAGAGAGCTGATAGACAGACAGACAGGTAGAGAGCTGACAGTTAGACAGACAGGTAGAGAGCTGATAGACAGACAGACAGGTAGAGAGCTGACAGTTAGACAGACAGGTAGAGAGCTGATAGACAGACAGACAGGTAGAGGGCTGACAGTTAGACAGACAGGTAGAGAGCTGATAGACAGACAGACAGGTAGAGAGCTGACAGTTAGACAGACAGGTAGAGAGCTAACAGACAGACAGAAATGCAGGTAGACAGACAGACAGGTAGAGAGCTGACAGCTAGACAGACACACAGGTAGCCAGACAGACAGACAGGTCATACTTGTCTTCATCTGAGCTGCCAGGACTTCCTGGGGGCTGAGTGCCAGCAGACACACGATGTCACTCATGCTACAGTTAGCCTCGCGGCTAAAGGCCTTGCCCAGCTGTAGGGCCTCATGTCTGCAACACACAGACTGGTATTATATCACTATAGTCTACTATTAACATTATCATCACTATTACTATCGTTATCATTATTATCATTATCACTATCATTATTATTATTACTATCCTTATCATTATTACTATCATTTTTATCATTATAACCATTATTAATATCATTATCATTATTACTATCATTATCATTATTACCATTATTATAGTTATTACTATTATCATCATTATTACCATCATTATCATTATTACTATCATTTTTATCATTATTACCATTATTACTATCATTATCATTATTATCATCACTAAAAGTAGGAAAAGGTCGGATGGTGAAATCTCAACTGCAGTCAAGTCAGGACTGCAGAGTCACTCCCCATCTTCTGGAAGAGACTCAAGACCCACTTGTTCAGAGTCCATCTGAACCCTGCATAACCCTACCCTAATGCTTTTATTTGTTGTACGTCTTGGCACTTTACTCGCTCTTTGTAACTTGGCACTTAGTCTTAATCTTAATCCAGCAATTGAAATGCTTGAAACTTGTTCTGGTGACTTTCTCACTGTAGCAGCAATTAAATGTTTCACCTTCTTATGACATGATGACATTATGATGTACTTATTGTAAGTCTCTTTGGATAAAAGCATCTGCTAAATGCCCTAAATGTAAATGTAAATATTACTATCATTATGACCATTATTATCATTATCACCATTATTACTATTATCATTGTTACTAAGGGGCCGCTTACTAAGTAAGGGGGGCGGCAGTAGCTCAGTGTGTAGAGCGGGTGGACAGAGCGGGTCGTCCACTAACCGCAGGGTCAGCGGTTCGATCCCCTTGATTCCTACTTCCAAAACTGTCTGCATGTCGAAGTGTCCTTGAGCAAGACACTGAACCCTGAACCCCAACTTGCTCCCCAGGCGCTGATCATAGCAGCCCACTGCTCCTATGTACCAAAGGATGGTCAAATGATCATAGCAGCCCACTGCTCCTATGTACCGTAGGATGGTCAAATGATCATAGCAGCCCACTGCTCCTATGTACCATAGGATGGTCAAATGATCATAGCAGCCCACTGCTCCTATGTACCATAGGATGGTCAAATGATCATAGCAGCCCACTGCTCCTATGTACCATAGGATGGTCAAATGATCATAGCAGCCAACTGCTCCTATGTACCATAGGATGGTCAAATGATCATAGCAGCCCACTGCTCCTATGTACCATAGGATGGTCAAATGATCATAGCAGCCCACTGCTCCTATGTACCATAGGATGGTCAAATGATCATAGTAGCCCACTGCTCCTATGTACCATAGGATGGGTCAAATGATCATAGTAGCCCACTGCTCCTATGTACCATAGGATGGTCAAATGATCATAGCAGCCCACTGCTCCTATGTACAATAGGATGGTCAAATGCAGCGAAAGAATTCTATCATTAGAATCTATCATTACAAGATTACTATCATTATCATTAGTACCATTATAACTATCATTATTACTATCATTATTACTATTCCTGAATCACAATCCTCATGAGTTTCCTCATACCAATACTTTCCC
>JAXIVH010000022.1:130000-162500 GCA_036785325.1 Urophycis tenuis | reverse complement strand
GTGTTATCCCAGAGACTGGATGATGTTGAACAAGTGATGCCGCTACTAACTATGCTAGTCACTCGCTCACTGCGGCCGAAAGGAAATGGTCTACTTTTGATAGGGAGTTCTGACCCATTGTGTGGGCTGCGTGCCCCTCCAGACATTATGTGGGTCTCCAGAGGTTCACCATTGTCACCGACCATAAGCCCCTTCTTGGACTACGGCATCGCTGGCTGGATAATGACAGAACTGGATAATGACAGAACTGGATAGTGACAGAACTGGATAATGACAGAACAGGCGCAGCCGGTGGGCCCTGGAGCTAGACCCGTATGATTGGGTGATAGTACACAAGGATAAAAAAGACCCGCACCGCCCCATATAACCCTCGCTCCGATGGTGTGGTAGAAAGGCTTAATCGGACCTTAATTGACCAGCTAGCCAAGACCCTGCTTTCCTGTCAGGGGCAGTGGGACTGTTCTCTCAAGCAGGCTGCTTTTGCCTACAATACCAGCGTGCATGTCAGTACAGGGTTCACCCCTTCCTCACCCATGGCAGGGAAGCAAGGACCCCAGCTGATGTGCTCTTGGGGTCCCACATGGGTGCAGACTGGGGAAATGCCTCCCTGGTCAGTCTCATCCAAAGAGTAATACTTCTCAGTGTGTGTTCTTAAGAAAGCCCTAACTCGGACGCTACAATATCACTGAGCCCACTTGAACATAAACACAAGACACTTTATTTAACAACCACACATAGCAACTTATGGTGATAATAAAACCAAAATGTGTGAAAGTATGATTGTATGATCATGGCTTTTCTGTGAATGTCACAACTTTCATGTTCAGCTATACGATCATTAGCATGTTTCCAGTCAAATTAACCCCCACTAACAAATGCTGACTTTTCCTTGTTCTCGCCAAATATTTTGCATGCAAAACAAAACCCACGACCCGCCGATGGTGAATAACAGAGCCATTCTCTGGGCACACACTCTCCGTTACTGAGTGTAGTGAGCCTCCTCCGCTCCTCCCCTTGTGAGACATAGCGATATTCCTCCACTGCTGGTCCATCGTCAGCAGCAGCAGCTGGTTTAAAACATCCAGTGAGCTTAGGGATACTCTTTAGTAGCTCCTTTTCGCGCAACTCTTTCTTTATAATTTTTTTTCTTTTTTGGGCACCGCTCTCAAACGTCCTCCCCGACATTTTCCGCTTAGCCTACTGTCACTCAATCAAAAAGGGACACCGGACACCCGACACACCCCCAAACTAGTACTCTACCCCAAACTAACTGTGCACAGACATTCTGATAGGTGAGCCCACGGGCCATAGGCTATGGGGCCACGTGGGTCACTCCTCGTTTGGTTCAATCAGCATCCACGTAACGTGCGATTAGAGTGATTGACAGAAAACCTGACAAGTTACAAAACAATAAGACATTTTCAGCTCATCGTGATCCTGAACTTGGGAGGCCCCTGGGCTTCAGCCCAGGTAAGCCCGTGCATTAAAGCGGCCTTGCATGGAGGCCACAGCAGGAGAACGCACGGATGATGTCTATGATATCTCGACGTTGCATAAAGTTCAAGTCCTTCATTATTCCCAACATTTGACTATCCGGAATTGCCCCTCACTTCATTTAGTCGGAAGTAACCGAGTGATTCCGTCCTCTGCCGAGCGCCAGTCCGCACCTGTCTTAACGCGGTGTGATTGAGCTGCAGTTACACAACCATGAGACACGACACGAGAAGCAAAATGTAAGGAACACAACACTTCATTGTCCTCCAGGCTCGTCCTGCAACGAGCTGCTGTCTCTCTGCTGCCTGTCTCTCTGCTGCCCTGTCTCCCTCTCTGTTTCAGGAGGTTCGCTGCCCTGTCATGTCTGCTGTGCATCGTCGTGCCGTGCAGGACGTCCCTTGGTGAGTCCACTCCGACCCTAGTCCTGGAGACCAGGAGGTCCAGAAGGTCCAGGAGGTCCAGGACGTTAACCTGCGTGTGTTTGACAGGACGCTGTGACGCTTTGACCTTCTCGGTGTGCTGGACGAGCCTCGGCCCGGCGGGTCAGAGGTACGTACGGTTCTCCGCTCGGTCCAGACAGCTCGTTTGTTTTTAATGCGGCTGTTCGGTTGCAGCCCGGAGGCTGATGTCTGGCTCAACGGAACCGGGCTGAAGTCTCTCGGGACGAGGGGGGAGTTCGTGTCTTTGACGGCTCCTCAAACGGTGGAAAACAAACTTGTATTGCGTTACGGAGGCGTCACAAAGAACTGGACCTTCATCATCCTCCCAGGTAAGCTCTCACCTCTTCATGTGCTGGTCGTTAATCATCCGCGGTGTTTAATGGACCGAGCGGAACTTTGTGCTTGAAGGATCAACCAGGATTGAAATCCGAAGTGTGGAGCGACCGGAGAAGCGTCCTACCAGCCGCACACAGGTAGACAACGTGTCCATCTCTGTAGCTTCATCTCCATCTCTGTAGCTTCATCTCTTAGCAGAACTTATCTCCCCCCTCCTCCATCTCTGCCGACCCAGACCACGGTGGAGCGGTGGTCCCGGGACGTGTTTGCCTGTGAGAACGGCACTGTGTTCTTACACCAGGACGACAACGTGGTCCTGGCCATCGGTGAGCTGGATGGAGCCTGTACTGTATCAATAAGAATAGACCTATTCTTTATTGATCCCAAGCTGGGAAATTACAACCTAGCAGCAGCATTGAAATACAAAGAATGAATGCAATGTAGAAATAAAAAGTGTATGTATGTAGGCCTATAAAAAATATATTTGAAATATAAACTAAATATAAACTAATATGAACTAATTTTAGTGCAAGAAACTTGTGTGGTACTTAGTTCCACAGTTCTACAGAACATGATGTTGGCCCAAAGCAGCAGCCAGATGGACGTGTGTTGGTGTCATTGAGCCGGTGTATCTCCAGAGTGATGATGATGACCTGTGGTCTCCAGGGTACACCACTCGCTTCCCCGTCTGGTTGGAGGCCTGGAGCTCCTCCATGCTCCTCCTGCGCTGGGCGGAGCATGGAGGAGATCCCAGGGACTCCAGCCTCCCCCCACCCCACCCCAAGGTGTCCCTGTACACCCCCCAGCTGGGCTCCTACACCCTGGAGGTCCAGGAGCCGGCCCAAAGAGGTCACCACCGCTTCAGCGCCCTGCAGCCCTGCAGCCCCTACGCCGCCTGCCTGGAGCTGCCCTCTGGAACCAGAACCTGCCTGGCCACGCTCACAGGTGGGTGGGGCGCTGCCTGAGGACGGTTAGAAGTGAGGAGGTGGTCCAGTCCATCCGTCTTAAGAAGGTTCTACCTCTGGCTTGTCTCCTCCCCAGGTCCGAGGGAACCTCGGTTCCTCCGGGTGTGGTCGCGGAACAGCAGCAGTATCTCGGTGGCGTGGGAATGTCCTCCGAGCCGGCTGGTGCCTCTGTTCCTGCTGACCGCCTTCTACCTGGACGCCGGCGTGCTGGACGAGGTCCGCTTCTGGCACCGGGACCGCCAGCCGAGCTTCACGCTGTGGGACATCCAGCCCTGCAGCCTGGTCCGGCTGGGCCTGCAGGCCGTGTGTCGGGTCGGAACCACCGCGCGCTACAGCAGGATGGAGCAGATTGACGGGAACTCTGGTCAGAAAACGTTGGAAGTGTAGACATCATTTTGAGTTTGGAAAACAGTTGAGGTGACTCAACATCAGCTTGATCTGATTCCTCTGGATCTTCATTGTACACTCTGATTATGCTCAGCTCCATTTGTACGTGACTTTGGAAAGTGTCTGCTGAATGTAAAATATTTCAACTGACGCATTGACTGTATTCAATTTCAACTCCTGGTTAGCTACAGTGCTGTCTCCCCAGATCCATTCTGTCCTAGCTGCTGCTCCTAGCCTAGCTCCTTTGTCCCCAGCTCCATTCTGTCCTAGCTGCTGCTCCTAGCCTAGCTCCTTTGTCCCCAGCTCCATTCCGTCCTAGCTGCTGCTCCTAGCCTAGCTCCTTTGTCCCCAGCTCCATTCCGTCCTAGCTGCTGCTCCTAGCCTAGCTCCTTTGTCCCCAGCCCACTCCAGCATCGGGGGCCTGCAGCAGGAATCCTGGGGCCCAGAGAACTACACTCTGAGCTGGGAGGTGCAGAACACGTCCTGGGTGTCATCCTTCAGGGTGTTCCACCAGGGGGTTCTGCAGGGCTCCACGCCCCTCCCCCGCTACACCGTGGGGGGGCTGCAGCCCTGCGGACGCCATCAGGCCCGCGTGGAAGCCCTGTGTGGAGACGGTGTCATGGACACCAAGACCATCGCCACCAACACAGGTACACAGACGCCATGTCTGTCCTGCTCCAGACAGATAGACGGGTACTCTTTCAGACAAATAAAGACAGACAGGTACTGGCCCTCAGAGAGACAGGAGGCTACCACTACAGACAGACAGGCCCTCCTTCCCCATGAGCTATAACCCTGTCCTTCTGAACAGACCCTCCCACAACAGACAGACGGGTACAGACCTAGAACCCCTGTCTCCGTCAGGTCCACAGACAGACGGCTACAGACCTAGAACCCCTCTCTCCGTCAGGTCCACAGACAGATGGCTACAGACCTAGAACCCCTCTCTCCGTCAGGTCCACAGACAGACGGGTACAGACCTAGAACCCCTCTCTCCGTCAGGTCCACAGACAGACGGGTACAGACCTAGAACCCCTCTCTCCGTCAGGTCCACAGACAGACGGGTACAGACCTAGAACCCCTCTCTCCGTCAGGTCCACAGACAGACGGGTACAGACCTAGAACCCCTCTCTCCGTCAGGTCCACAGACAGACGGGTACAGACCTAGAACCCCTCTCTCCGTCAGGTCCACAGACAGACGGGTACAGACCTAGAACCCCTCTCTCCGTCAGGTCCACAGACAGACGGGTACAGACCTAGAACCCCTCTCTCCGTCAGGTCCACAGACAGACGGGTACAGACCTAGAACCCCTCTCTCCGTCAGGTCCACAGACAGACGGGTACAGACCTAGAACCCCTCTCTCCGTCAGGTCCACAGACAGACGGGTACAGACCTAGAACCCCTCTCTCCGTCAGGTCCACGGGGTGTGCAGGACCTGCGGTACCAGTCCAATGAGTCCTTGGTTCTGTGGACCCCCGGGACCCCGCCGTCCCTCACCCAGCACGTGTCCTTCACCTACCACCTCTCCCTGGCCAACGGGACCCTGGTGCGTCAGGGCCGTCTTGGCCGGCCGGGCCTGCGCCTCGCCGGCCTGGCTGAGGGCCAGCCCTACGTCCTGAAGGTCCAGGAGGAGTGCCAGGGGCTCTGGAGCTCAGAACCCTCCGTGGTCGGATTCCACGGGACTGGCATCCCCATGAAGCCCAGGATCCTGCCTCTGGAGGAGGGGCTTCAAGGTACTGATACTGCCCAGTCCTCCACAGGGTGGTACTCTGTAGTCTGTAGTACTCTGTAGTACTCTGTAGTCTGTAGTACTCTGTAGTACTCTGTAGTCTGTAGTACTTTGTACTCTGTAGTACTCTGTAGTCTGTAGTACTCTGTACTCTGTAGTACTCTGTAGTCTAGTACTTTTGGGGCGGCAGTAGCTCAGTGGGTAGAGCAGGTGGGCAGAGTTGGTCGTCCACTCACCGTAGGGTCGGTGGTTCGATCCCCTTGATCCCCCTCCTCCAAATGTCCACATGTCCAACCCCACAAATGTATTGATTATAAGTCGCTTTGGACAAAAGCGTTGGCTAAATGCTGTTAAATCATTTACTCTGTAGTACAGACAGACGTACTTTAATGATCCCTGAGGGAAATTGCATTCTGGAGTAGCGTAACAGGCAGCTTTCGCGCACGCGCACTCTCTCATGACTAAAAAGTACTCCGTAGACTGTAAAAGTCTGTGGGGTAGTACTCTAGTCTGTAGTAGTCTCATGTAGGGTGATACTCTATGTTGCATGTAGTAGTCTCATGTAGGGTGATACTCTATGTTGCATGTAGGAGTCTCATGTAGGGTGATACTCTATGTTGCATGTAGTAGTCTCATGTAGGGTAATACTCTATGTTGCATGTAGGAGTCTCATGTAGGGTGATACTCTATGTTGCATGTAGTAGTCTCATGTAGGGTAATACTCTATGTTGCATGTAGTAGTCTCATGTAGGGTAATACTCTATGTTGCATGTAGTAGTCTCATGTAGGGTAATACTCTATGTTGCATGTAGTAGTCTCATGTAGGGTAATACTCTATGTTGCATGTAGTAGTCTCATGTAGGGTGATACTCTATGTTGCATGTAGTAGTCTCATGTAGGGTGATACTCTATGTTGCATGTAGTAGTCTCATGTAGGGTAATATTCTATGTTGCATGTAGTAGTCTCATGTAGGGTAATACTCTATGTTGCATGTAGTAGTCTCATGTAGGGTGATACTCTATGTTGCATGTAGTAGTCTCATGTAGGGTAATACTCTATGTTGCATGTAGTAGTCTCATGTAGGGTAATACTCTATGTTGCATGTAGTAGTCTCATGTAGGGTGATACTCTATGTTGCATGTAGGAGTCTCATGTAGGGTGATACTCTATGTTGCATGTAGTAGTCTCATGTAGGGTGATACTCTATGTTGCATGTAGGAGTCTCATGTAGGGTGATACTCTATGTTGCATGTAGGAGTCTCATGTAGGGTGATACTCTATGTTGCATGTAGGAGTCTCATGTAGGGTGATACTCTATGTTGCATGTAGGAGTCTCATGTAGGGTGATACTCTATGTTGCATGTAGGAGTCTCATGTAGGGTGATACTCTATGTTGCATGTAGGAGTCTCATGTAGGGTGATACTCTATGTTGCATGTAGGAGTCTCATGTAGGGTGATACTCTATGTTGCATGTAGGAGTCTCATGTAGGGTGATACTCTATGTTGCATGTAGGAGTCTCATGTAGGGTGATACTCTATGTTGCATGTTGAGCTGTTGATCTTCTTTTGATTGGACTTCCTTCTGAGGGTCCTGCTCACTGTGTGCATCTCAAACCTTAGTGTTTGTGTTTCTGGGTTCCAGAGCTCCAGCTGGACTTCCCTGGCCCCACCCAGGTCCTCGTTGTGCCCTGGCCCCTGCCCATGCCCCTGAGAAACCCCAAATCAGAGCCCAGAGCCAGGATGGAGGAACTCCTCCAGACCTCCGTAAGACACTGAATGAACACATTAATGTTTTCTGGAATGAAGCCATGGACCCACTAAAACATGAACACATACCTGCTGGTTCTCCAGCTGGAGAGGATGCTGTCAGGACCGTCCCGACCCACCCGGGTTGAGCTGGAGGACCTGGACTCCTCCACTGATGGCAGGTCTTCCAGGATCCTCTTCAGGTCCTATGATGTCCCTGTCATCAACGTCTCCTTGGGACACTCGCTGGACTTCATCCAGTCACTGGGGATCCCCTCTCTGACCGTGGCGCACGGACTGCTGCACTGGGGAGGTAGGTCTGCTGCACTGGGGAGGTAGGTCCGCTGCACTGGGGAGGTAGGTCCGCTGCACTGGGGAGGTAGGACCGCTGCACTGGGGAGGTAGGTCCACTGCACTGGGGAGGTAGGTCTGCTGCACTGGGGAGGTAGGTCTGCTGCACTGGGGAGGTAGGTCCGCTGCACTGGGGAGGTAGGTCCACTGCACTGGGGAGGTAGGTCCGCTGCACTGGGGAGGTGGGACTGCTGCACTGGGGAGGTAGGACTGCTGCACTGGGGAGGTAGGTCCACTGCACTGGGGAGGTAGGTCCGCTGCACTGGGGAGGTAGGACTGCTGCACTGGGGAGGTAGGACCGCTGCACTGGGGAGGTAGGACCGCTGCACTGGGGAGGTAGGACCGCTGCACTGGGGAGGTAGGACCGCTGCACTGGGGAGGTAGGACCGCTGCACTGGGGAGGTAGGTCTGCTGCACTGGGGAGGTAGGACCGCTGCACTGGGGAGGTAGGTCTGCTGCACTGGGGAGGTAGGACTGCTGCACTGGGGAGGTAGGACTGCTGCACTGGGGAGGTAGGTCTGCTGCACTGGGGAGGTAGGTCTGCTGCACTGGGGAGGTAGGACTGCTGCACTGGGGAGGTAGGACTGCTGCACTGGGGAGGTAGGTCTGCTGCACTGGGGAGGTAGGACTGCTGCACTGGGGAGGTAGGACTGCTGCACTGGGGAGGTAGGACCGCTGCACTGGGGAGGTAGGTCCGCTGCACTGGGGAGGTAGGACCGCTGCACTGGGGAGGTAGGTCCGCTGCACTGGGGAGGTAGGACCGCTGCACTGGGGAGGTAGGACCGCTGCACTGGGGAGGTAGGTCTGCTGCACTGGGGAGGTAGGACCGCTGCACTGGGGAGGTAGGACCGCTGCACAGGTAGGTCTGCTGCACTGGGGAGGTAGGACTGCTGCACTGGGGAGGTAGGACCGCTGCACAGGTAGGTCTGCTGCACTGGGGAGGTAGGACTGCTGCACTGGGGAGGTAGGACCGCTGCACTACGATGTGGGCACTCAGCGTAGGCTTGGCAGAAGAAGTGATCTACGCTAAGCGATGGCCTACCGTAGTTAAGTCCTGGATTTGTTTTGCAGGTCAGGACCTCTGCCTCCAACCTCAGCCCTGCCCCGCCCACTCCCTGTGCGTCAACACCCTGTCGTCCTACGCCTGCATCTGTCACCATGGATACTATGATGTGGGGGGGGCCACGCCCGGCCCACACCAGGCCCTGCACCGGCCGGTCTGTCGAGGTAGGACACGCCTCCCTACCTCATGCTCCCTCAGCGGGTCACGTCACCACGGTGACCGGCCTGGTCACCGGGAGGCTGGGTGAGGTCGGGGGTGAGCTAGGGCTGGGCGATATACCGGTAGTTAGCGCTATACCGGTACATTTTTGAAAGCGATATGAAGTTAAGACAATATCGCCATACCGGTATATTATATTTTATTAATTTGATTTTGCGTTGCGAACGCTATTTTACGCTATTTCCTACCAGCCTCGAGCCGCAGCTGCTCAATCCCGCGGCCCGCCCCTTTCATGTACGTCGTATTCTCCCACCCACCCGGCACTCTACTCATCATAACAATCAACAAAACCATGGCGAACACGGTGCAAGTGGAGAGTGAGCAGTTGGTAGCTAAAAAAAACATCATGGCTCCGTTATTTGGACGTACTTCGGGTTTCGAATTACAGACGAACAGCAAAGCGATGCGATTTGCAAAGAGTGCAAGAAAAAGGTTGCAACGAAAGGTGGAAACGCTACAAATCTCTTCACCCACCTGCAGCAGAACCACCGACTGTTGTATGAAGAGAGTGTCAAACTACGTGGTGCTGCTGCTGTAGCCAAAGGCTCGCAGTTCCCTTCTGTCTCTCTACCAAAGCAAAGCTCGTTGGAAGCTTCATTCAGCAGTGCTGTGCCTTATGATCGTAACAGTAAGAAGTGGCGCGATATAACTAAGGCGGTGGCATTCCATATTGCCAAGGATATGGTCCCCATAGCCGTGGTTGAGAAAAGGGGTTTCATCAACATGTTGAGAATAATTGACCCACGGTACCAGTTGCCCAGCCGAAATCATTTTGCTAGGGAAGTTCTGCCAGAGATGTATGCTACGTGCAGAAAAAAGTTATCGGAAAGACTGGCTAAAGTGACGCCATAACTGGATATCGTAGTTTTTTTTTTTTTTTTTTTTAACTGGATATCGTAGTGCTAGGCTTGCTGTCAAAAGGCTGAGGTATTTAAAAATGCCGGGAGACTTGACGTAACAATAACAATAGCGATCACCAATCAGCAACCTCCAGTATATACACGTCATTGTTTAGTATCGGTGTTGTTTTTTTTTTGTTTTACATGTTACTTTACATACTTTACTTTTATACTTTATACTTAATACTTTACATGTTTCCAACAGGCAAAAACAAAACCTAAATAAATGGTTCATAGTGATTACTTGTATCGTGGAGTTATATTGTTTATTATCTCTTGTATATATATGTGCTTTCTTGAGCAAAAACAACTCAAAACTACTTGTGGCGTGGAGTTAGAACTGCACACTTAACCCATTTTTTCTTTTCTTTTAATATCGTTATAATATCGGATATCGAGATATCGAGATAAAATATCGAGATATGAGTTTTGGTCCATATCGCCCAGCCCTAGGGTGAGCCCTCTGAAGAGGCTGTGGGCACACCCAGCGGACCTCTGACCTCTGACCTCTGACCTTCCAGAGCAGGGTGTGATTGGCCGGTGCACGGAGGGCCGGCTGTCCGGGGGCGTGTCCCGGGACTTCCTACGCTCTCGACTGGGAGGAGATGTGTCACTGCTCCTCAACGACGGGAGGTGCAGTGTGGAGGAGCAGGCTGGTCTCTACTCCTTCAGCACCCCGCCCTCATCCTCACCCTGCAGCACTGCCAGGCTGGTAAGACTCTGGACCACCTCCTCCCTCCTTCCTCCCCCTCACCCTCCTCTTCATCCATCTGTGTCTGTCCAGGTGAACCAGACCCACGTGGAGCTGCGGAACGTCCTGAGGGTGACTCTGAGGGACCATCAGATCATCTCCCGTGCTGAGCTCACCCTGGTGTGGGCGTGTGCCTTCCCTCGCCACGCCCGTCTCACGGCTCGGCTCGCGGCCGGCTCACACTGGTAAGTGTTTCACTGTGTAATGATCTTAGCAATCCTAATCATCAGATACTGCTGTTCACTAAGGTACAGTGTAACTTACGGTACGCTAACAGCGCTGGCTACAGCAGTGAGAAGAACATCTTCATGAATCTAGAACTTCATCTGTGTAGTTTTTAATGTGAGATCAAGAGGTGTGCGCTCCTGGATTCTGCAGCTAACGGCTAGGCTAACTGCTCAACTGACAGCTAATCCAACGGCTTGGCTAACATGCTAAGCTAACGGCTAACGGCTGAAAGTGGGGTCTGGCAGGGTCAGTGGCGTGTCTCTGCTGGAGGTCAACTCCTCGCTGGTGCTGGGCGTTGCCATGGCGCTGTACCGTGACGCGGCCTACACCGCTCAGTACCGCCACGCGGTGGAGGTGGCCCCAGAGGACTTCCTGTTCTTCCACGTGGAGCTGCAGACCAACGGCTCCTTCGCTCCTGACGTCCCCCTGCAGCTGTTGTCCTGCTGGGCCAGCGAGACCAGGGACCCCCACGACCCTGTGCAGGCTCGGCTGCTTCAGGACGGGTTAGACCACCTGGGGGGCTTCCATAGACCTGAACAGATCACCAGAGTTATTATGGTCCACATAAAAAAAAACAACTAATGATAAATTACTGAATGAATGATATTAAAATCAATGCATGGATAATTCATTTGTGAGGGGAGATGTTTGTAAGAGCAGCACAGAACAAACAGGACATGGTAGTGGGCGGGGCCTCACTACCATGTGACCTCCAGGTGTGCAGTGGACCCCACCCTCCAGTGGGCGGGGCCTAACGGAGGTGGCAGCAGCGCTCGTTTCTCTGTCCAGATGTTCCACATGCCCACCCAGCGGCCACTCTTCTTCCACTGCCTCACACGCGTCTGTGGATCGGACCAGGACTGTACTCTGGTGAGACCCCTAGACCTGGACCACTCACCCCTAGACCTGGACCACTCACCCACTCACCCCTAGACCTGGACCACTCACCCACTCACCCCTACACCTGGACCACTCACCCACTCACCCCTACACCTGGACCACTCACCCACTCACCCCTACACCTGGACCACTCACCCACTCACCCCTAGACCTGGACCACTCACCCCTAGACCTGGACCACTCACCCCTAGACCTGGACCACTCACCCCTAGACCTGGACCACTCACCCCTAGACCTGGACCACTCACCCCTAGACCTGGACCACTCACCCACTCACCCCTAGACCTGGACCACTCACCCCTACACCTGGACCACTCAACTACTCACCCCTACACCTGGACCACTCACCCACTCACCCCTAGACCTGGACCACTCACCCCTAGACCTGGACCACTCACCTACTCACCCCTACACCTGGACCACTCACCTACTCACCCCTAGACCTGGACCACTCACCCCTAGACCTGGACCACTCACCCCTACACCTGGACCACTCACCCACTCACCCCTAGACCTGGACCACTCACCCCTAGACCTGGACCACTCACCCCTAGACCTGGACCACTCACCCCTAGACCTGGACCACTCACCCCTACACCTGGACCACTCACCCACTCACCCCTAGACCTGGACCACTCACCCACTCACCCCTAGACCTGGACCACTCACCTACTCACCCCTAGACCTGGACCACTCACCCACTCACCCCTAGACCTGGACCACTCACCCCTAGACCTGGACCACTCACCCACTCACCCCTACACCTGGACCACTCACCCACTCACCCCTAGACCTGGACCACTCACCCCTAGACCTGGACCACTCACCCCTAGACCTGGACCACTCACCTACTCACCCCTAGACCTGGACCACTCACCCACTCACCCCTACACCTGGACCACTCACCTACTCACCCCTAGACCTGGACCACTCACCCACTCACCCCTACACCTGGACCACTCACCTACTCACCCCTAGACCTGGACCACTCACCTACTCACCCCTAGACCTGGACCACTCACCTACTCACCCCTACACCTGGACCACTCACCCCTAGACCTGGACCACTCACCCACTCACCCCTACACCTGGACCACTCACCTACTCACCCCTACACCTGGACCACTCACCCACTCACCCCTACACCTGGACCACTCACCCACTCACCCCTACACCTGGACCACTCACCTACTCACCCCTACACCTGGACCACTCACCTACTCACCCCTACACCTGGACCACTCACCCCTACACCTGGACCACTCACCCACTCACCCCTACACCTGGACCACTCACCCACTCACCCCTAGACCTGGACCACTCACCCACTCACCCCTACACCTGGACCACTCACCCACTCACCCCTAGACCTGGACCACCCCCACCTAATCTAATGCTGCAATGGTTCTGTGTGTAGTCTAGTATTATAATAGTAACTATAAGGTAATACTAGACTGATGGTTCTGTGTGTAGTCTAGTATTATAATAGTAACTATAAGGTAATACTAGACTGATGGTTCTGTGTGTAGTCTAGTATTATAATAGTACCTATAAGGTAATACTAGACTGATGGTTCTGTGTATAGTCTAGTATTATAATAGTACCTATAAGGTAATACTAGACTGATGGTTCTGTGTGTAGTCTAGTATTATAATAGTACCTATAAGGTAATACTAGACTGATGGTTCTGTGTGTAGTCTAGTATTATAATAGTACCTATAAGGTAATACTAGACTGATGGTTCTGTGTGTAGTCTAGTATTATAATAGTAACTATAAGGTAATACTAGACTGATGGTTCTGTGTAGTCTAGTATTATAATAGTACCTATAAGGTAATACTAGACTGATGGTTCTGTGTGTAGTCTAGTATTATAATAGTACCTATAAGGTAATACTAGACTGATGGTTCTGTGTATAGTCTAGTATTATAATAGTAACTATAAGGTAATACTAGACTGATGGTTCTGTGTGTAGTCTAGTATTATAATAGTACCTATAAGGTAATACTAGACTGATGGTTCTGTGTGTAGTCTAGTATTATAATAGTACCTATAAGGTAATACTAGACTGATGGTTCTGTGTATAGTCTAGTATTATAATAGTAACTATAAGGTAATACTAGACTGATGGTTCTGTGTGTAGTCTAGTATTATAATAGTACCTATAAGGTAATACTAGACTGATGGTTCTGTGTATAGTCTAGTATTATAATAGTACCTATAAGGTAATACTAGACTGATGGTTCTGTGTGTAGTCTAGTATTATAATAGTACCTATAAGGTAATACTAGACTGATGGTTCTGTGTGTAGTCTAGTATTATAATAGTACCTATAAGGTAATACTAGACTGATGGTTCTGTGTGTAGTCTAGTATTATAATAGTAACTATAAGGTAATACTAGACTGATGGTTCTGTGTAGTCTAGTATTATAATAGTACCTATAAGGTAATACTAGACTGATGGTTCTGTGTGTAGTCTAGTATTATAATAGTACCTATAAGGTAATACTAGACTGATGGTTCTGTGTATAGTCTAGTATTATAATAGTACCTATAAGGTAATACTAGACGGATGGTTCTGTGTGTAGAGATGTCCCATGCAGACTTCTGGGCTGAGCACTGAGAACCCTGATGCTGTGGTCTCTGCCGGCCCCCTGCTGGTCAGAATGGGTGCTACACCACCAGGCCTGCAGCCTGCAGGCTGTGAGTTCATCATTTCCATGTTTTAAGATCTCATTAAATTGCATGTGCTAGATCCACTTCATAGCAAGTAACATTTTGATGGAGGTGTTAGCGGTTAGCGTTGTAGTGTATGCATGCACATGTGTGAACATTTCCTTACTGTATTGACGTCTGTTCCAGCTCATCTTGTTTTTGTCTTCCAGGGTCTGAAGGCCAGGTGATCTTGTGGGTGGTGAGCGGCTTCATAGGCTGTCTGGGGTTAGCGCTGCTAGCCATTAGCGCTGCTAGCCGTTGTAGGGTTGAATAAAGGTCTAGCCCGGGTCCGGGTCCTGCTCCAGCCAGCCTCTGTCCTTCCTTCCTCCTCAGAGTCTCATGAGTGGTTCTGTTTCCCGGGTCCAGCTGCCTTTAGAACTTGTTGGGGTTCCGGGGCAGACCACCTCCCTGGTCAGACCACCTGCCTGGTGGTTCCTCTTCAGATGTGACCGTGGCCTCACGCTGTTACAAGCCAGCCAATCAGAGCCCATCCCACCGTTACTCAGACTAAATATATATATATATATATAAATATAACATATATATATACTGTACACTAAGGCATGCCTTTTATTATAATGATTCATATTTGATGAGTTATTATCCATGCTCCACAGGTCAACCTGTCTGTCACCCTCCTCTGATTGGCCAATACTCCAGCCAATCAGAGTAGGGTTGCTGGTGTCGCGTGCAGAACAGCCGCCTCGTGGTAATCAGAATCAGAATCGATTTATTGCCAAGTATTTTTACATATAAGGAATTTGCTGTGGTATATGTGGAATGCGCAATTAAAAAGTAAAAAAGTAAAAAAAAAAAAAATATGATTTTGACAAACTACACCAATCTGACAAAATACTAATCACGTGGTTAAAATAATGTTTGTTACTAAATAAAACAATTCGTTTTGTGTATATATGTCTTATATATCTTGTATGTGAAATTCGCTAAACTTGACTAAGCGGCGGCGGTAAACGGACGTACTCCGGCTCCTCCACTAGAGGGACCACAACATCTTACGTCACTTCCGCTCTAGTAACAACAATGGCGTCCTCCACGAAAGGGAACAGCGTGAGGGAAACGCAGAAGGAAACGAGGTTTAAAAAGTCCACAGAACCAGGTACAAGTTACGTTCTAAACATGAATAATTTAATGTGACCATAACGAAAGATTGTTAGACTCGTGACTTCCGGTCATCCGGGTTTTAATCAGCATTACCAAACTTGGATCATACCGATCCAAACACCATGCATTACCCTGAACTCAGTGCACGTTTCAGGGTTCTCTGCTCACATCAGGCGGTTTGATTGTTCATGTTCTAGTGGACGAGTCGGAGCTGTTGACAGTTCCGGAGGGGTGGAAAGAGCCCGCGTTCACTAAAGATGACAACCCGCGGGGGCTGCTGGAGGAGAGCAGCTTCGCCACGCTGTTCCCCAAATACCGAGAGGCTTACCTGAAGGAGTGCTGGCCGCTGGTGGAAAAAGCCCTGGGCGAGTCGGTACGTCAAGGGATCATTACACGAATACCCCCGAGTCAGCCCCAGCACCGCCAGGTGTCTGCAGGCTGGTGCACGCAGTAAAGTCTGCAGTGTGTTGTCAGCTGCAACACAGAGGCCGGCAGAGGGTTCGACAGACAGGTCATCCCATAACAGAGTGGTTTAGGAGGAGATATAAGGGTAGTGACGAGGTTAATGTCCCCCACCCTGCAGCAGATCAAAGCCACGCTGGACCTGATCGAGGGCAGCGTAACGGTCAGCACCACCAGGAAGACCTTTGACCCCTACGCCATCGTCAGGGCTCGTGACCTCATCAAGTTGCTGGCCCGCAGTGTGCCCTTCGAGCAGGTAACCGTGGTGATGAACCCAGCGCTAGCTCTCCTGTGTGTTGATGGTTTTGGAGACAGACAGACATACTTTAATGTCTGGACTGGGACGAGGTTGTCCCCGCGGGACCGGCCCAGAACACAGGGTTCCGTCTGTCTTGACATGGTTTGTGGTCTGCCAGGCGGTTCGGATCCTGCAGGACGACGTGGCCTGTGACATCATCAAGGTGGGCGCCGTGGTGCGCAACAGAGAGCGCTTTGTCAAGCGCAGACAGAGACTCATCGGACCCAAGGGATCCACGCTGAAGGTAGGAGGTAGGCCCACACTGGAGGTTCCCATGAAGGGGCTGCAGGGTGGTTCTGGGGTTCAGCCCCGGAGTGTGAAGCCCCTGGGACACATGATCTGGGCCAACAATTAAATCGAACGCAACTGGACTGACTAGTCCGCACTAGACTAGTGAGGACTAGTCAGACTGATGCATTACGAACTGATGAAGCCGCTTGGATAAGAGGCGAAACGTCTTCACAGACAAATCTAAGTCCAGTTGCGTTCGATTTAATTGTTGGCCAGATTAAACATGACCTGGATGAATGAGAACATTCATAGACCCTGGTACACATGCAGTCTTCCTCATCATTCCCTGCTTGTGGTCATGTGTGAATGGGATGAATGGGGATCGATATCCAGAATATCAGCCTTCAGGAACATCTCTGGCGGCTGTGTTGTGATGCAGTAACATGGTGTTAAAGGGCTTCTCTCCCCCAAGGCGCTGGAGCTGCTGACTAACTGCTACGTCATGGTCCAGGGGAACACCGTGTCGGCTCTCGGGCCCTTCAGCGGCCTGAAGGAGGTAGAACAACGGAGGTCTTCTGTTTCTATCAAGGGCTTCCTGCTCAGTAACTCCTGTCTCCTGCTGTGTGTCTTTACCAGCACCGAGGCGATGATCGTGACACAATTAGCCAAGCCAAGGAAGAGCTTTATAAAATGCTACAGAAAACATTGTGGTGGCGCGTTATGGACAAGATCCTTCATGTCCTTGTCCATGTCCGTAACTTGGAACTTCCCTCATGTTTGGTGTGGTGTTCAGATAAAACCTAAACAATCCACCAGGGTTGTTGGAAAAACCCTCTGATTGTGTTCCAGGGTTGTGTGTGTTCTGGGGTTTGACCAAGATATCTGTGTTGTACAGGTGCGTAAGGTCGTCATGGATACCATGAAGAACATCCATCCCATCTACAACATTAAGGTACACAAGGGAACACAGACATCTGGCCTGACCTCACAACATCTGGCCTGACCTCACAACATCTGGCCTGACCTCACAACATCTGGCCTGACCTCACAACATCTGGCCTGACCTCACAACATCTGGCCTGACCTCACAACATCTGGCCTGACCTCACAACATCTGGCCTGACCTCACAACATCTGGCCTGACATCATAAAACTGTCGGGCATCATCTGTGTGTGTGTGTGTCTCTGTCTCTGTCTCTGTCTCTCAGGCTCTAATGATCAAGCAGGAGTTGTCCCGGGACACTGAGCTGAGGAACCAGAGCTGGGAGCGGTTCCTGCCGCGGTTCCGTCAGAAGAACGTCTCCAAGCGACGAGAACCTCAGAAGAAGAGCAGGAAGAAGGAGTACACACCCTTCCCCCCACAGCCCCCTGAGAGCAAGGTACACACAGGATAGATGGACAAACAATATATATATATATATATGTACACACACAGTGCATATACAGTATATATATATATATATATATATATATATATACACACACAGTGCATATACAGTATATATATATATACACAGTCATTATGTTAAATGAATTCATGTGCTGTGTGTTGTTTAGGTGGACCGGGAGCTGGCCAGCGGGGAGTTCTTCCTCCAGGAGACCGAGAAGAAGAGAAAAAAGATGCAGGAGGTCAAGGTAAGGTCATGCTTTCACTTCCTGTCCATCTATGTCTACTTCTTGTCTGGGTTAATACTCCTACTGTCAGGGTGGACCCCGCCTGTCTCTGTCCTCCTAACTCCTGTTTGTCCCTCAGGCCAAGCAGGCTGAGCAGCTCACCAAGCGACAGGAGGAGAGGAAAAAGGCTTTCGTTCCTCCCAAGGAGAAGGTCTTTGTTCAGAAGACCCTCCCAACAGGTAAAGACCCCAGACCCCCTACCCCTACTCCCTGAGGTGGTTGTCCTCCAGGGACAGACCAACATGTCATATTGGCTAACAGAGCAGACTCTACCTCCATATCGAGGGCAGAAGGTCATGAACCACAACCCTGTCCTGCTTGGGCTGGTAGACCTCAGGCCGGACACTGAGCACTCATCCATGCTGCGGTCATGAGTCCTCATGACCCTGTTCTCCTGGTCTGTGTGTCAACCCCGTCCTCCTTTGTCCTCAGAGGAGAAGCTGGATATCGAAGCCCTCAAGGTCAAAGTGAAGAAGGCCAAAACCAAGAAGCTTGGGGCTCCGCCCACGCAGCCCCCGCCCACACAAGCCCCTCCCACATCCCTCACCAAGAAGAAGAAGAAGCTCTGATGTGGCCCCTGAAGTGACACGGGGTTCTGCAGACCAGATGTGGTCTGATAGTTCTGCTGGTCCTGAAGAACATCTCCTCACTCATATTCCAGCTCATGTTCTTTTCTATTGACGTGTTTTTGTGTACAGATTTCTTTGAAATGTAATGTGGAGAAAAGGTATAAAGTAAATATTGAAAACCTATTTCTGAGAACAAATATTTGCTCATGAGGTTGAAATGCATGACGAAATGATATTAAGTCATATTAAATTATATCTATAATATAAGATGGTTAAATAATATGAATAATATGACGTATTTTATATTAAACATCCAAAATGTTCAAGGAGACATAGCCTACGACCTACCTCACCTGCTAGACCTACCAGATACCACCCTCACCTAGCCCTGTACCAGGGACCACCCTCACCTAGCCCTGTACCAGGGACCACCCTCACCTAGCCCTGTACCAGAGACCACCCTCACCTAGCCATGTACCAGGGACCACCCTCACCTAGCCCTGTACCAGGGACCACCCAGCCCTGTACCAGGGACCACCCAGCCCTGTAGACCACATGGCCCTGTAACAGAGACCACCCTCACCCAGCCCTGTAACAGAGACCACCCTCACCCAGCCCTGTACCAGAGACCACCCTCACCTAGCCCTGTACCAGGGACCACCCAGCCCTGTACCAGGGACCACCCAGCCCTGTAGACCACATGGCCCTGTACCAGAGACCACCCTCACCCAGCCCTGTACCAGAGACCACCCTCACCCAGACCTGTACCAGCACCCTTCTGCTCAGCGCTGGTCCTGTCTGGAGGAAGGTGTTGTTCATCCTCATGTCTCATTGAGTTAGAACATCGTCCTGTCTGGAGGAAGGTGTTGTTCATCCTCATGTCTCATTGAGTTAGAACATCTCTCGCTCTCCCTTTGGTTTGTCTTGTTGGCGTCACGCAGTATTCTGAAACTCTGCGGCTGTTATGTGTTTTTCACATTTTCATTAAGTATCAATAAAAAAAACATGCTAAGGAAGGAGAAACTAACCTCCTGTGGTAGACCTCCAGTGAGGCTATAGTAGGGGCGCTGTGGTCTCAGTACCGCAGCCCTCCAGTAGGGGCGCTGTGGTCCCAGTACCGCAGCCCTCCAGTAGGGGCGCTGTGGTCCCAGTACCGCAGCCCTCCAGTAGGGGCGCTGTGGTCCCAGTACCGCAGCCCTCCAGTAGGGGCGCTGTGGTCCCAGTAGACAGACGGTGAACAGAGGAAGACTCGCGACAGAAACAACAGCTGCTGGGTTTCTGCAGGAACTAAAACTGCAGTCTAAAGATAGAACATCTGTTCAGCTCGGAACTACTTCACAGTTCGATTCTACAGAGGTACAGTCGGCCAACGGTGTGTAGAGGAGGAGGATGGTGTGGTCTTCATCTCAGCAGGTGGTGGTCGCCTTCACCGTGGTGCTCTTCTCGGTCGTCGTCCTGCCGAGGATGCTGGGGGTCGGGTCAGGACTGGCGGGTAAAGAAACCCGGGGCTTCGACCCCCGATATCACAGAAAAGGTAAGTTGCTGCCCACATGGTATGGATATGAGAACTGGGGCAGCCTCGGGGTCTTCCTCCACAGGTCGGGTTAGAGCCTGTCTCCCTGCTCTGGGTCGGGTTAGAGCCTGTCTCACTGCTCTGGGTCGGGTTGCGAGGATGCAAATCTGTTGGCTCCACAGCCCTGCATATCCAGGAGCAGGAGTACTAGCTCAGGTCCTGGTGTAAGCCAGTCTCTAACGAACACTCAGTTTGATCACCGCTGCTCCGCACGTTGAAGGGAACGCGACCCAATGAGAGCACGTTAACGGAGTCACGGAGCGCTGTGTTGTCTGACTCGCGTCCCCCTGTGGTTGTGATGTCTGGCAGCGAGACCCACCGGGGTCAGGGGTCAGGCAGCCGGCCAGAGCGTGGAGAACATGCAACAGATGAAGATGTTGATGGAGCAGGAGATGACGAGCGACAAGTATAAGAGCAGCAGCAACAAGGGCTATGTCTTCACCCTCATGCCGCTCTACGCTGCCGGAGTGGGCGTGTTCGCCGCCTACAAGTTCCTGAAGGTTGTGACGAACACCTGCAGAACATTATGGTTTGGTTCTGTCACTGCCCTGCTTAACGTGCTCTCGCTGCACAGATGAAGGCTGCTGACGAGTCTCAGACGGAGAAGGACAAGGTGGAGAAGGGAGCCCGGAAGTCAGCTGAAGCAGGTGGGTGGAGGCGGGCAGGTGGGGGCATGGAGGGGGAGGGGCTTTGTGTGGAGAACAGGTGTGTGTTTATGTAGAGATGTTTACTCAACGGCTCCCAGTTTGGCTGAGGGAGGGGGGCTGTGATGTCATCCTACAGGGTGGTGTCATACAGGGTGGTGTCATACAGTACAGGGTGGTGTCACACAGTACAGGGTGGTGTCATACAGTACAGGGTGGTGTCATACAGTACAGGGTGGTGTCATACAGGGTGGTGTCATACAGTACAGGGTGGTGTCATACAGGGTGGTGTCATACAGGGTGGTGTCATACAGGGTGGTGTCATACAGGGTGGTGTCATACAGTACAGGGTGGTGTCATACAGGGTGGTGTCATACAGTACAGGGTGGTGTCATACAGGGTGGTGTCATACAGTACAGGGTGGTGTCATACAGTACAGGGTGGTGTCATACAGGGTGGTGTCATACAGTACAGGGTGGTGTCATACAGTACAGGGTGGTGTCATACAGGGTGGTGTCATACAGGGTGGTGTCACACAGTACAGGGTGGTGTCATACAGTACAGGGTGGTGTCATACAGTACAGGGTGGTGTCATACAGTACAGGGTGGTGTCATACAGTACAGGGTGGGGTCATACAGGGTGGTGTCATACAGTACAGGGTGGTGTCATAAAGGGTGGTGTCATACAGTACAGGGTGGTGTCATACAGGGTGGTGTCATACAGGGTGGTGTCATACAGGGTGGTGTCATACAGGGTGGTGTCATACAGGGTGGTGTCATACAGGGTGGTGTCATACAGTACAGGGTGGTGTCATACAGGGTGGTGTCACACAGTACAGGGTGGTGTCATACAGGGTGGTGTCATACAGGGTGGTGTCATACAGGGTGGTGTCATACAGTACAGGGTGGTGTCATACAGGGTGGTGTCATACAGGGTGGTGTCATACAGGGTGGTGTCATACAGGGTGGTGTCATACAGGGTGGTGTCATACAGTACAGGGTGGTGTCATACAGGGTGGTGTCATACAGTACAGGGTGGTGTCATACAGTACAGGGTGGTGTCATACAGGGTGGTGTCATACAGTACAGGGTGGTGTCATACAGTACAGGGTGGTGTCATACAGGGTGGTGTCATACAGGGTGGTGTCACACAGTACAGGGTGGTGTCATACAGTACAGGGTGGTGTCATACAGTACAGGGTGGTGTCATACAGTACAGGGTGGTGTCATACAGTACAGGGTGGGGTCATACAGGGTGGTGTCATACAGTACAGGGTGGTGTCATAAAGGGTGGTGTCATACAGTACAGGGTGGTGTCATACAGGGTGGTGTCATACAGGGTGGTGTCATACAGGGTGGTGTCATACAGGGTGGTGTCATACAGTACAGGGTGGTGTCATACAGTACAGGGTGGTGTCATACAGGACAGGGTGGTGTCATACAGGATGGTGTCATACAGTACAGGGTGGTGTCATACAGGGTGGTGTCATACAGGGTGGTGTCATACAGGGTGGTGTCATACAGGGTGGTGTCATACAGTACAGGGTGGTGTCATACAGGGTGGTGTCATACAGTACAGGGTGGTGTCATACAGGGTGGTGTCATACAGTACAGGGTGGTGTCATACAGTACAGGGTGGTGTCATACAGGGTGGTGTCATACAGTACAGGGTGGTGTCATACAGTACAGGGTGGTGTCATACAGGGTGGTGTCATACAGGGTGGTGTCACACAGTACAGGGTGGTGTCATACAGTACAGGGTGGTGTCATACAGTACAGGGTGGTGTCATACAGTACAGGGTGGTGTCATACAGTACAGGGTGGTGTCATACAGGGTGGTGTCACACAGTACAGGGTGGTGTCATACAGTACAGGGTGGTGTCATACAGGGTGGTGTCATACAGTACAGGGTGGTGTCATACAGGGTGGTGCATGTGGTTCTGTACAGAGAAGCAGCTGAATGAGCTGGAGCAGCGCCTGGCCCAGACAGAGAGGATGCTGAACTCTATTCTCGGCCAGCTGGACCCACTGACCAACTGGTGAGGGATTCTCTGGACCCACTCTATCTCTCTCTCTCTGTCACCCAGATCACTCCTTCTGAATGTCTCTCTCCCTGTGTGTCTGTCTCTCATTTCTCTCTCTGTATCCTCTCTCTCTCTCTCTCTCTCTCTCTCTCTCTCTCTGTATCCTCTGTCTGTCTGTCTGTCTCTCTCCCTCTGTCTCTCTCTCTGCAGTGTAAAGTCGGTGGCCCAGGAGCAGAAGAATGAGATCATGAATCAGCTGCAGACCATCCGCTCCCTGATGAAGAAGAGGGGCATGGAGTGTCCGCCCAGCACCTCCCACGGTTAGCCGCCAGCGTCAAGCTAGCACCATGCATTGCACTAGCATAGCCACACACATTATGGTGATGCTCAATGACGGTGGACATCATCGTTGAGTATCACGATTGTGTGTGTCTGTGTGTGTGTGTGTGTGTCTGTGTGTGTCTGTGTCTGTGTCTGTGTGTGTGTGTCTGTATGTGTGTCTGTCTGTGTTTGTGTCTGTGTGTGTGTGTGTGTGTGTGTGTGTGTGTGTCTCTGTGTGTGTGTGTGTGTGTCTGTGTGTGTGTGGTTGTGTGTGTCTCTGTCTGTCTGTGTGTGTGTGTGTGTGTGTGTGTGTGTGTGTGTGTCTGTGTGTGTGTGTCTGTGTTTGTGTCTGTGTGTGTGTCTGTGTGTGTCTGTGTGTGTGTGTGTGTGTGTGTGTGTGTGTGTCCCTGTGTGTGTGTGTGTGTGTCTGTGTGTGTGTGGTTGTGTGTGTGTGTCTGTCTGTCTGTCTGTCTGTCTGTCTGTCTGTCTGTCTGTGTGTGTGTGTGTGTGTGTGTGTGTGTGTGTGTGTGTGTGTGTGTGTGTGTGTGTCTGTGTCTGTGTCTGTGTGTGTGATGATGTGCCGCCTGTGTTTCCGCGTCCCAGAGGGATCCAGTCAGGGGAACCTGGACAAGCTCATCGAGTCGCTGGCGGCTCATGAGGCCACGCCCACAGGAGAAACCTTGCCCACACACGACAAGCCGACGCCCCAAGCACACGCTGATTACTCTTCGGGGGCGGGGCCTGAGTTTCAGGAAGAGGAGAAGCAGGACAGAAGACAAGCAGGAGGAGAGGAGGAGGACACGGAGAGGGGAGGAGAGGAGGAGGAAGAAGGCACTTTCCAGGAGCCTCGGGAGAGGGGCGTTGAGAACGTCTGTGAGGAGCTTCCTGTCTGTGAGGAGCTTCCTGTCTGTGAGGAGCTTCCTGTCTCTGTCCGACGCCGGCGTCCCCGCCCAGAGTAGGCAGGCCTGAACCCAGGAGAGCATCATTCTATCGTGGTTATTATTCATACTGTTATTACTGCTTGAGCTGCCTTTATTGTGTGAAACGTAGACAAATACTAATCTAGTGAGCATGGTGTGGTTGGCAGGGCGTTGACTCCTCATGTGGTCCTCAGTGGTTCCTCAGTGGTTCCTCAGTGGTTCCTCAGTGGTTCCCCAGTGGTTCCCCAGGGAGCGCTCACCTCCTGTAACGCATGTCATGGAGTCCACTCTGTGGACACGACCCAAACCATCCCTGCAGAACATCCTGGTGGTCAGGACATGGTGTCTGTGAGGGAAGATGGAGTCATCATGCTATTCATACAAGTCATCATACAAGATCCCTGTGTGTGTGCTGCCTCATCCCAGCGTGTATGGTCCCTTGCTGTAGAGATGAGTTAAGTTATTTCTAGGGTTTGTGTTGTGTATTTCTGACTTATTTTAGTAGCGGTACACTAGATGGCGCTGTTTGCCAAGGAAAGCTGCGGCCAAGTTGTTCCACGAAGCCAAACTTTTAATGTTCAGTCCTTATTACGGATAACTTTCAGTTCGTTGTTAATTCAGTTTTTTAAAGTACATTGAATCGATACACCTGAGCGTGACAGTCACAAGAATTGTGTTCACTGAATCTATATCTTTCATGCTAGATGTAATTTGTGTGTGAGGTCAGTTTAACTGACTCGTACGAAATAAACGCCACGGTGGCACCTATTGTGTGTGTTTCTGTGTACGTCAAGAAATTGCAAGTAAAACTAAATTTTGCTTGTGAACGCATAAATGATTATGACAGAAGGTGTCAGAACACACGCTGCCATTCCGCCCGGCAGCCTGCAGGTGGCGCCAAAGCACCAACGAGACGGGCTGGATGCAAACAAATGATTCATCTGAGTCTACTACTGATTGAGTATACAACTGACTGAGTCTAGGACAAAGTCCTAGTTCTACTACTGATTTAGTCTCCTACTGATTTAGTCTACTACTGATGTAGTCTGGTAACGATGGTCCAGTACTGATACTAAGTCTTGGTGATAAACCAGCAAGGTGTAAGAGCACACAGTAGAGGTCTGAGTCTTCGAGATGTAGCTGCCGTCTCACACCAAACAATACCTTGGACACATCTCGCCACGGGTCGGCATGGCAACCATCACACACGCCAGTGCCTTCACAGCACATATACCAAGTTACCCACACTGTTATCACTGTCTACTGTTTTCACTACTGCCTCTACTGTTATCACTGTATCTACTGTTATCACTACTGTCTACTGTTATCACTACTGTCTCTACTGTTATCTCTACTGTCTAATGTTATCACTACTGTCTCTACTGTTATCTCTACTGTTATCACTACTGTCTACTGTTATCACTACTCCACTACTGTCTCTACTGTTATCACTACTGTCTCTACTGGCATCTCTACTGTTATCACTACTCTCTCTACTGTCTGACTCTACTGTTATCACTACTCTCTCTGCTGTTATCACTACTCTCTCTACTGTTATCACTACTGTCTCTACTGGTATCTCTAATGTTATCACTACTGTCTACTGTTATCACTACTCTCTCTACTGTTATCACTACTGTCTCTACTGTTATCACTAATGTCTACTGTTATTACTACTCTCTCTACTGTTATCACTACTTTCTACTGTTATCACGACTGTCTCTACTGTTATCACTACTGTCTCTGTTATCACTGCTGTCTCTGTTATCACGATTGTCTACTGTTATCACGACTGTCTCTGTTATCACTACTGTCTACTGTTATCACTACTGTCTCTGTTATCACGACTGTCTCTGTTATCACTACTGTCTCTGTTATCACTACTGTCTACTGTTATCACTAATGTCTACTGTTAACATGACTGTCTCTACTGTTATCACTACTGTCTACTTTGATCACTTCTGTCTCTGTTATCTCTACTGTGTCTGTTATCACTGTCTACTGTTATCACTACTGTCTACTGTTATCACGACTGTCTCTGCTGTTATCACGACTGTCTCCACTGTTATCACTACTGTCTACTGTTATCACGACTGTCTCTGTTATCACCAATGTCTCTGTTATCACGACTGTCTACTGTTATCACTACTGTCTCTGTTATCACAACTGTCTACTGTTATCACTACTGTCTACTGTTATCACTACTGTCTCTGTTATCACGACTGTCTCTGTTATCACGACTGTCTCTGTTATCACTACTGTCTACTGTTATCACTACTGTCTACTGTTATCACTACTGTCTCTGTTATCACGACTGTCTCTGTTATCACTTCTGTCTCTGTTATCACGACTGTCCACTGTTATCACTACTGTCTCTGTTATCACTACTGTCTACTGTTATCACTACTGTCTCTGTTATCACTTCTGTCTCTGTTATCACTACTGTCTCTGTTATCACTACTGTCTACTGTTATCACTACTGTCTACTGTTATCATGACTGTCTCTACTGTTATCACTAATGTCGACTTTTATCAATTATGTCTCTGTTATCACTTCTGTCTACTGTTATCACTACTCTCTATTGTTATCACTACTGTCTCTGTTATCACTACTGTCTACTGTTATCACAACTATCTTTACTGTTATCACAGCTGTCTATTGTCTCTACTGTTATCACTACTGTTTCTACTGCCCTGTCTGTATCTACTGTAACCATCTCCTGTCCCCTACTGTCTCTACTATCTCCTGTCTCCTAATATTTATTGTCTGTCTCTGCCCTCCAATGCAGTCTTCTTCCGGTTCTACAATATACTGTCTACCATCTTTACTGTCTCTACTCAGTCTCTACTGTACCTACTGTATCTCCTGGTGTATCTAAGGATGTGACATTAGAAGGAGGTGACTCTCCAGTGTCCACAGCCCAGACTGGTATCAGGTTAATCTCCACAGGGTCTGCCTCACCTATCTCTCATCTGAGTTTCCTGAAGGTTGTTGAAGTGATATGGGATATGTCTCCCTGCTGCACTCAGGAACACGAAGGGCTGAAACGTGGAGGTGGTCCTCACATGTTGGACAGTGAACCAGAGAACATAGTGCTGTATTAAGACATGATTAGGACTACATTAAGACGGGTGGCTGGGTAAAGAGGCTACTTTAGGAGGGGTCTTCTGTGTGTATGTGAGAGAGAGAGAGAGAGAGAGAGAGAGAGAGAGAGAGAGAGAGAGAGAGAGAGAGAGAGAGAGAGAGAGAGAGAGAGAGAGAGAGAGAGAGAGAGAGAGAGAGAGAGAGAGAGAGAGAGAGAGAGAGAGAATTAGCTCTCCATCAGAAGACTTCACAGCGCTATTATTTCCACTGTGAAAAGTGATCCTTAGGTCTAATTCACGGACATAATTAAGAGATTATTCTATTTTTGTAGACAGAATTGTGTGGGTATAACCTTAAAAAGTGGCGTGTCGATCTGCAGCAGCAGAACCCTGACCAGAACCAGGCGGGTTCCAGCGTGGAACACATCCACACACGCCGCGAGCGTGGACCGACACGCAGCTGTAACCTCGCGACATCTCAGCTTCAGGTGGAGGTTCTGCCGACACTGGACCAACGCACGCGAGGGTACGTGAGGAGGGGGCGGGCTACTCCAGCTCGCGGAGAGCAGAGCGTGTCAGCAGCCGAGCTCGAGACGGCGCATGGGAAGCACCTGGCGCTCCTTCACCAACTATTAACTAACTAACCGTCAACTAACTACAACTACCTAACCCTCAACTAACTACCACTACCTAACCCGGCCTAACTACCACTACCTAACCCGGTGCCTCCTCGAGGGATCATACACAGAGGGCGCCCTCAGAGCGCGGGTCCGGAATGCGCGACCTGTTGAACGACACGTTCTCGAAGCGGACCAGAGTGTGGCGCGGCCCACAGGTGAGCGGTACCGGATGTGACCAGAACCTGTCGTCCTGCTGGGAAGAGCGCGCGCACCGGAGTGCTGCCTTCAGGTGAAAGCGCACCACGCGGCGCCGTGATGACGCCCAGGGAATGGCGCGCGGCTGGACAGGTGACCGAGTGCGCGCTCACGTGAGCGCACCTGTTCGCTGAGCGCGTGGACTCCCCGTCCGCGCGCTGTTTATTTAATAGTTTTGGAGTCAAAACGCCGCGCGCTCCAGCAGCCCGTCCTCGAACCCCGAGCCACCGCGGGGAGTAGCGTGCCGTCCCCTCCCCGCTGCGGGCGCAGATGGTGGAGACGTGAGGGGGTCCGGGGGGTCCGGAGGTCCGGGGGGTCCGGGGTCCGAGGGGTCCCGGTCCGCCGCGTCATGTCTGCTTCACACTTTTGCGAGCACGAGAGGATCGTCCTCAACGTCGGCGGCACGCGCCACGAGACGTACAGGTCCACCCTGAAGACCCTCCCCGGGACCCGGCTGGCGCTGCTCGCCTCCGACTCGGACCTGGACTCGCTCCTGCACGAGCAGCTGCAGCAGGTCCCGGGCCAGGGCCAGGTCCAGGTCCTGGAGCACCACGCCGCCACCAATGAGTACTTCTTCGACCGCCACCCGGGGGTGTTCTCTTACGTCCTCAACTACTACCGCACCGGGAAGCTGCACTGTCCGGCCGACGTGTGCGGGCCGCTGTTCGAGGAGGAGCTCAGCTTCTGGGGCGTGGACGAGACGGACGTGGAGCCCTGCTGCTGGATGACCTACCGCCAGCACCGGGACGCCGAGGAGGCCCTGGACGTGTTCGAGCTGAACGTGGTGGAGCCCGGGGGGCCGGAGGAGGACGACGAGGGCCGGCTGGGCATCGAAGAGCCGGCCGTAGGAGACGGCCTGTGGACCAAGTGGCAGCCGGCGGTGTGGAACCTGTTCGAGGACCCGTACTCCTCCCGGGCTGCTCGGGTAAGGACGGACCTCCGGCGTCATTCACTTGATCGTTAGAGAAAGAAAACAGATATGATGTCAACTATAGAAACTATATGTAGTTGTGAATATGAACTAACTAAATGTTTTGAGTTGGTGTAACCTGTCGGGCTCTGAGTTGAGAAGTCAGACACGTGGTCCCTGGTGTGACTCTTTAAGATGTTTGAGACAGAGCCTCCACTGGGTCAGTGGATCATGATGAGCTCTGTGAGCTCCTCCGGAGGTGTGTGAACACAGAGCCTTCCTCTAGGTACCACCAGGCCTCCAACTCAGGACTGTAACTCATTCAGCACCTTGATCCAAAGTGTGTGTGTGTGGAGAGCAGTCCTACTAATCTATTGGTCTTCAGTTTATTTGTACCTTGTGAGGACCTTGTGCAGCTCAGGGTGTCATCTGGGTCAAACATGGGCATGCTGTCAGGATGCTTGGCCATCACCTGGTTCACGTGGACTTCAGCTCCAGGAAGTGATTGGCTGGGCTTTTGAATCTGATGGTGTTAATGTAGCAACAGAAATATTGTAAATCAATGCATTTACTGACTTGTAATGAACAGCAACCAGCCTTCTGTTACCTTGGAGTGGGTTGTTGTTTATTGCTTTGAATAGTTTTATTTTGAATGATTGTGATTTCAGTCTTTCAGTTCTCTGGTAACTAAGGGCCCAGGGCATCTTAATGACTGAATGAATGTAACTAAGGGCCCAAGGCATCTTAATGACTGAATGAATGTAACTAAGGGCCCAAGGCATCTTAATGACTGAATGAATGTAACTAAGGGCCCAAGGCATCTTAATGACTGAATGAATGTAACTAAGGGCCCATCAAGGCATCTTAATGACTGAATGAATGTAACTAAGGGCCCAAGGCATCTTAATGACTGAATGAATGTAACTAAGGGCCCAGGGCATCTTAATGACTGAATGAATGTAACTAAGGGCCCAAGGCATCTTAATGACTGAATGAATGTAACTAAGGGCCCAAGGCATCTTAATGACTGAATGAATGTAACTAAGGGCCCAAGGCATCTTAATGACTGAATGAATGTAACTAAGGGCCCAAGGCATCTTAATGACTGAATGAATGTAACTAAGGGCCCAAGGCATCTTAATGACTGAATGAATGTAACTAAGGGCCCAAGGCATCTTAATGACTGAATGAATGTAACTAA
Organism: Urophycis tenuis; assembly: GCA_036785325.1. Lineage (NCBI taxonomy): Eukaryota > Metazoa > Chordata > Actinopteri > Gadiformes > Phycidae > Urophycis > Urophycis tenuis. Next base: position 132,365 of record JAXIVH010000022.1, on the reverse strand, counting down.
GGGCCCAAGGCATCTTAATGACTGAATGAATGTAACTAAGGGCCCAAGGCATCTTAATGACTGAATGAATGTAACTAAGGGCCCAAGGCATCTTAATGACTGAATGAATGTAACTAAGGGCCCAAGGCATCTTAATGACTGAATGAATGTAACTAAGGGCCCAAGGCATCTTAATGACTGAATGAATGTAACTAAGGGCCCAAGGCATCTTAATGACTGAATGAATGTAACTAAGGGCCCAAGGCATCTTAATGACTGAGACTGAGACAGTTCAGAGGACAGGAGGACAGGTCACCGTGGTCTTCATCAGCACTCACTGGGTCAGTGGACTCCTTTGACATCAGTGATACTTTGAGACAGAAGAGGTGAACTGTGGGTAATCATCGCCATGGAAACGTCCTGATGGAGCAACTGAAGGTTGTGAGGAGGAGGGGCAGGAGGAGGAGCAGGAGGAGGGGCAGGAGGAGGACAGCATTGATGTCCTCTGTGTCTGACAGCACTGAAACACCTTTCTTTAAAAAGTCACATTTCATATTTAGCTTCTTTCATCTGACATGAAAAGTAGAATCTATTCAATCTTTCTGGGTAAAAACAACAGGAAGTGATCTGAACAAGGTTCTCAATCATCCTGACAAACAAACCTTCTGGTTTTAAACCACCTTCTAAACCACCTGGAGTCTGAGCAGTAATGTGACCCTGGTGGTCATCATGACACACTCCAAATGTGTTCCATCAGGAACAGGAGCTGCACATAGGGGCCCAGTGTGGAGCTGCACATAGGGGCCCAGTGTGGAGCTGCACATAGGGGCCCAGCCCAGTGTGGAGCTGCACATAGGGGCCCAGTGTGGAGCTGCACATAGGGGCCCAGTGTGGAGCTGCGTGTCTTAATGTGTTCTCATCTTTCTCTGGTCCACTTGTCACAGGACCACCCAGTGCTGCTCTGAAACTAGGCCTGCACGATGTCAGCAAAGTGTGCGATGTGCGATCACACTGTTCAATATTGTGATGACAATATTACTTGCGATAATAAATAAGAAAAGAGTAAAATTTTGGTCATGGTGAATACGTCGGTATGAATTTAAACAAATTTGCATATCGTGACGTCACTGACTGCGTCTCCAACCCGTAAAAGTTTAGTGGTCTCCTTGATATCAGTCGACACAACACTTTATAGTGGTGTCGAGATATTTCAATGCATTGTTTTTTAAAGTTATAACTATAGCCTTCTATAACTTCTATAACTAAAGTTATAACTGTAGCCTTCTATAACTAAAGTTATAACTTTAGCCTTCTATAACTAAAGTTATAACTTTAGCCTTCTATAACTTTGAACAGTGACCGCAAACATTTTCTTAACTTACTTACTGCAGCCGCAGCCATCATAACAGACAAGCGAACCATTGATGAAATGAAGTGAATATAAAAGAAAGAACGTAGCCTACGTGTGTATGTAGGCAATTTATATTTGCGCTACTACTAAAATGTAATTAATAGGTTTTTATTGTAGTTGCATTGGTTGTTTGAAGAGTAAAAAAAAAAAACGGTCGGTCTTAACGCAAGTTTACAACCGGCAAGTTGGTCGGTGTAAAAGGGAAAATAAATATTTGGTTCGGTCCTAAATATTGTGGTTTGCCGTAACCCGACCCAACCACAATATTTTTAAGGATGGCCCGAGTGTGCGTGGCTAACTTATCACAGTACAGACCAGCTTTTTGGATGTGTTTATCGCAAACGTTCACATCGCGATGAAAATTCGATTAATCGTGCAGGCCTATCTGAAACCTCCCCTCCCTCCCTCTCTCCCTCCTCCCCGTCCTTCGTCTTCAGTCCTCTCCTCCTCCTCCCCTCCTCTCCTTTTTCTTCTGTCCTCTGGTCTCCTCCTTTCCACTGCTTTCCTCCACAGGGCAAGATGTTCAGAAGTGTGTCATCTTTTTAGTTTGCTGCTGGACAGAAACAGATGTTAATATATTGAGCTTCAGTGTTTGCAGCACATCAAACAATCTGATGAAGAACATCCTGTGGAACTCAATCTGATGAAGAACATCCTGTGGAACTAAATCTGATGAAGAACATCCTGTGGAACTCAATCTGATGAAGAACATCCTGTGGAACTCCACAACCTTGGCTCTCTGATGGTGGAACACATGGGACCAGTGGTGAACTACACAGTGGGGGGAGGAGGGGGGAGAGAGAGAGACTCTCCACAGTGGGGGGAGAGAGACTCTCCACAGTGGGCAGATAGAAAGGGAGGCTCCACAGTGGGCAGAGAGAGGTAGCCTATTGGCCAAATGCTGTTCGCTGTCTCCCTCCTTCTCCCCTCCTTTTCCCCCTTTTACTCACCCAATTGCTCTGTCTCCCCCATCAC
>JAXIVH010000022.1:77500-125000 GCA_036785325.1 Urophycis tenuis | reverse complement strand
ATCCTTGTGACGGCTGGGGCTCCCACAGGGGATGGGGGTCCTGGAGGGTCCTGGAGGGTCCAGTGAAGAGTTGGTTGTTAAAAGACCCCTCTGGAGTCCACTTGATGAGTTAATTGATGGTGAAGCTCAGGATGCTGTCTCAAGACGTGGAGGATGAGACCCTCTGTGTGTTTCATGATGATGATTACCGGTACTTTACTCACCTTCCCCAACGTCTCCTGTCTCCTTTTCTATTGTTACTGTACTACATGTTCTCTCAGTGCCTTTGTGTTCTCCAGCAAACTAAATGTGTTTCTCTCACCTTCCTCTCATCCTTCTCTTCCAAACCAGTTTGTGGCCTTTGCGTCTCTCTTCTTCATCCTCGTGTCCATCACCACCTTCTGCCTGGAGACCCATGAGGCCTTCAACACGGTGGTCAACAAGACGGACCCTCAGAGGAACCGCAGCCTGCCGGACCCCGGGCCGCAGTACGAGATCCATACGGACCCTGCCCTCACCTATGTGGAAGGAGTGTGCGTGCTGTGGTTCACCTTTGAGTTCCTTGTGCGTGTGACCTTCAGCCCCGACAAGCAGGAGTTCTTCAAGAGCGTCCTGAACATCATCGACCTGGTGGCCATCCTGCCCTTCTACCTGGAGGTGGGGCTGAGCGGCCTGTCCTCCCAGGCCGCCAAGGACGCGCTGGGATTCCTGCGTGTGGTGCGCTTCGTCCGCATCCTGCGCATCTTCAAGCTCACGCGGCACTTCGTGGGCCTGCGGGTTCTGGGCCACACGCTCCGGGCCAGCACCAACGAGTTCCTGCTGCTCATCATCTTCCTGGCGCTGGGCGTCCTGATCTTCGCCACCATGATCTACTATGCCGAGCGCATCGGGGCCAGCCCCGGGGACCCCAGCGCCAGCCACCACACCATGTTCAAGAACATCCCCATCGGGTTCTGGTGGGCCGTGGTCACCATGACCACGCTGGGCTACGGAGACATGTACCCCCAGACCTGGTCCGGGATGCTGGTGGGGGCGCTGTGTGCGCTGGCCGGCGTGCTGACCATCGCCATGCCCGTGCCCGTCATCGTCAACAACTTTGGGATGTACTACTCGCTGGCCATGGCCAAGCAGAAGCTGCCCAAGAAGAGGAAGAAGTATGTCCCCAGGGTCCCCGCTGGATCCTCCACCTGCGGCCGGGCCCACCTCCACCTGCACCCCGCCCACCTCCACCTGCACCCCGCCCACCTCCACCTGCACCCCAACACCAGGGGCCCGCAGAGGGGCCGCTCGGGTACCAAAAGATAGAGGGGCTGGGGAGAGCGGAGGTCTGGTCCAGGGTCTGACCTGGTCCACTCTGGTCCAGAGCTGACCTGGTCCACTCTGGTCCACTCTGGTCCAGGGTCTGACCTGGTCCACTCTGGTCCACTCTGGTCCAGAGCTGACCTGGTCCACTCTGGTCCAGAGCTGACCTGGTCCACGCTGGTCCAGAGCTGACCTGGTCCACTCTGGTCCAGAGTCTGACCTGGTCCAGGGTCTGACCTGGTCCAGGGTCTGACCTGGTCCACTCTGGTCCAGGGTCTGACCTGGTCCACTCTGGTCCACTCTGGTCCAGAGCTGACCTGGTCCACTCTGGTCCACTCTGATCCACTCTGGCACTGGTCTGCTGTTGTCCAGCCCCTTATTGTTTCTCCTGTGCTAGCTTCATATTGGTTCAAGCTAGCCTGACTTGGTCTCATCCCTTGTGTCGCCCCTTACAGTGGAATCAGCAGACTACAGCGGGGGCAGTGAGCCAAGCCTGTCCCCGGGGGAAAGCACCCCCATGCGGAGGTCCAGAGACCAGGACCGCCTGGAGGGGGCGACCTGCTTCCTGCTGTCCACCAGCGACTGCACCTTTCCTGCTGACGGAGCCATCGGCAAGTCAGGTACCAGTTCCAGACCTCAGACCCTCAGACCCTCAGACCTTCAGACCCTCAGACCTCCAGACCCTCGGGCCTCCAGACCTCAGACCCTTAGACCTCCAGAAAGGAGGAGAAAGACAGAAACATTCAGAGCTGCTCTGAGCGGCTCTTCCTGGAGGAGCTTCAGGTAATGGTGGGCTGCCCTGTGGTGGTCTGGTTCAGCTGATCCTTCACCTAGAGTGGGGCTCTCTGGCCACCATAGTCCTGCTGTCATCACTGCACCGCTAACTGCCTCCTGCCTGCCCCTATCTCCTCCTCCTCCTCCTCATCCTGTATTATTACACACAGTCAGACGCTACTTCTGTGCCACACGCCCGGCGCCACGCCAGAAGCTAGGGTTGCTAGGCAACAGGCTCGCTCCCTGATGCAACACACACACACACACACACAGACACACACACACACACACACACACACCACATTACCAAAAAAACATGACATGACAAACATGACCTCTATATCAGCTCCTGCATGACATCACTCTGACATCACTCACCATGTCATAGGTCATGTGAGGAAGAGGGTGTATAAGTTTTTAATGCATGAGGAAGAGTTGTCCTCAGACTCTAAAGAAATGTTCTCTGTTGCTTCTCCCCAGACTATTCCTTTCCGCTTTGACCTGGTACCCACAACCTCCAGCCACAGAGACCCCACCCTTCTGGATCCATGTGGACCTCTGAAACCATGTGGACCTCTCTGAAACCATGTGGACCTCTGAAACCATGTGGACCTCTGAAACCATGTGGACCTCTCTGAAACCATGTGGACCTCTGAAACCATGTGGACCTCTGAAACCATGTGGAGCCCTCTGAAACCATGTGGACCTCTCTGAAACCATGTGGACCTCTGAAACCATGTGGACCTCTCTGAAACCATGTGGACCTCTGAAACCATGTGGAGCCCTCTGAAACCATGTGTTGCCCATGTGTTGCCCTCTGAAACCATGTGGACCTCTGAAACCATGTGGAGCCCTCTGGACTCCGGGCACTCCTCCTCATGCTCCCTCCCCCCCCCCAGTTCCACCCAATGCTGCAGCAGGAACACTGGCTGGGAAAGAGAATCTAAAGCTACAAGCTGAAAGCCCTGAAGGAGGCTGATTACTGTGGTGACCAGCCAACTGTACATAAGTGAGACCAGCAGAAGATGGCGTCCACCACTTCAGGAGGTGGGGCTCCTCAGCATCAGTGTGTTGGTCCTGTGCTCACCACGTGGAGCTGCTCTGGTCCTTCTGGTTCACATCTGTTCTGGGCGGGCTTCACATGCTCTCTTTGGTGTGTGGTCAGCCCACCAGGTGAGGTGTTGACAGCTGACATCACATGAGGGATGGGACCTCAGAGGACAGCAGCGGCTGCTAGCCTTGTCGCTCCGCGAGTTGTGGCTAACAGGGCAGCTCACTGACATGGCCGTGGTGGCTGAGGAGGGACTCTTCGCAGTGGATGATCCTGCATGTTTCGCCACAGCGCTAGTGAAGCTAACGCTAACCAGCAGCAGGAACTGAACAAGCCATTAGCAACCAAGCCATGTCGTCTGTCCCCAGTAGACACAGTGGGACCTTCAGCACCCCAGTTCCTCTGTATGGACCTGTTACCTGTAGGAAGGTTCTGGACGGTCCTGTTACCTGTAGGGAGGTTCTGGACGGACCTGTTACCTGTAGGGAGGTTCTGGACGGACCTGTTACCTGTAGGAAGGTTCTGGACGGTCCTGTTACCTGTAGGGAGGTTCTGTATGGACCTGTTACCTGTAGGGTGGTTCTGTATGGACCTGTTACCTGTAGGGAGGTTCTGTATGGACCTGTTACCTGTAGGGAGGTTCTGGACGGTCCTGTTACCTGTAGGGTGGTTCTGTATGGACCTGTTACCTGTAGGAAGGTTCTGGACGGTCCTGTTACCTGTAGGGAGGTTCTGTATGGACCTGTTACCTGTAGGGAGGTTCTGTACGGTCCTGTTACCTGTAGGGTGGTTCTGTACGGACCTGTTACCTGTAGGGAGGTTCTGGACGGTCCAGCTGATCCTACCTGCCATTCCAATGTCTCTCAAGTCACCAACATATTCTACACCTTACTAGGTCTTAAAAGTATGTTTATTTATGTCTTAATATCTACACACGTCAAACAAAGTCTGTACGTAGCACTGTTTAGGTTTTACTACATGCATAACCCACCAGAACAAAGTCTGAAGTACTTCACGTCTGCTGTTACCTGGTCACTGATTGGCTAGCTGTCTAGCTTCACTCTGTACCCACAATGCTTTGCTGCGGCCAGAGGGTCGTTTGTAGTTGTAGGAAGACCTCAGCTTCACTGTGTTGCCATTGTTGTCCGCCTCCTGACCTCTGACCTTGGAGAATATTGTAGTTTCACATCTGTTTCTGTGAAGCCACTTGTTGGCTATTTCCACTGCATGCTGCCATTGTAAGACAAGATGGATGATCATGTGTAATTATAGAGCTTAAGGAGAGGCTTAAAGTGAGAATCACATAAACTATTTCTCTTAATACATGCTTCCTGCTGTCCTTATTCGCACACACACACACACACACACACACATCAGATGTTCCTCCAGCTGTGGTTGGTTCATCAGGTCATGTGGTACATCCCAGAGTTGCCATGGAAACAGCCAGACGTGTCAAAGAGATGTAAACAGTGAGACCACACATGTGTATTGTACGTGAGGACATCTCTCCTCCCACTCCACAGGTGGGCTGCAGGGCCCTGGTCAAACCTGAGGTGAGTCATCTGGTCACTGTGGCGCCCAGGTGGAGCAGGGCAAGGTCACCATGCGGGAGTACCTTCACTCTGAGGAGGGGAGGAGAAGGAGGAGGAGGAGGAGGAGGGGGGGAGGGAGATATTGATCACTAGGCGCCACACGGTGAAACTTTATCACTCTGAGACACACAAGCCATCCTGGACCTGGAGACAGACAGACACACAGACAGGCAGGCAGACGGGCAGGCAGACAGACAGGCAGGCAGACTGGTGGATGTGTAAATATTGAATCTGTTGGTTAGATTCCTCTGTCTCTCCCTCACATCAGTACCATGCATCTCAGGTTCTAGCAGGCTGGATGACAGCTCCTGGGGTCAAGGCTCCGTAGTTTGATCAGAAGAGCACTGATCTGCTCCTCCTGTAGAACAAACCCACAGAGAGAGAGGCAGCCTGAGAGTACAAGTGTACTTAACACACTTCTGTACTGTACTTCTCCAACTGTACTCCCACTGTTGCCATTGGTTACTGTCTTACTGTCTGACTGCAGCTGGTGTTCCTGAAGCATCTCTTCTCATCACCAGTCAGCTCTGCTGCTGGACCAACATCATCAGCATCACAGGAAGTGATGACAGGTGACTTCCTGGAGCGGTGGCGTGTCACAGGAAGTGATTACCTGTGTTACGGAGGTGGGTGCTGGGCGGAGCTGCACGACTGAGGTGTTAGGGACTGTCAGAGGGGTACATGGTCTCTTCTGGGCAGGAGAGGAGCATGGAGGTGCAGGCCGGAGCTGATGGTCTGTTAGTAACAGAGTGGAGTTATGCACCCATGACAGCTTTTCAGAGCGAGGCCTTAACACTCTGTCTCTCTCCGGGACTTGAACTAAACCCCCATGTGAGGCCCTGGCCCTTACAAACCCTCCAACAGCTGATGGAGCAGCAATAACAGTGATGGTTTCTGAGTTCAAATCATCACTTTGACTTCAAATGCCTAATCACTTTGACTTCAAATGACTAATCACGTTAACTTCAAATTACTTAACAGTTCAAATGACTAATCAAATGACTCAAATTCAAAAGACTAATCAATTCAAATTATTCAACCGTTTGAGTTCAAATTACTAATCACAGTTCAAATTACTAAACACTTTGAGTTCAAGTTACTAATGCAAAAAAACTGTAGGAAGCCCATGAATTAACTTATGCTTCAATTAATCTTTCAGTGGTTTACTTATTTCAGTGATTTCAGGCCCAATTGAGGCCGTTTTGTGGTTGCTGTCTTCAGGTGTGCAGGAGGGCGGGGCCTCAGGCCAGGTGAGGCTGAAACCAGCCCTCAACCCCACAGATGGCTCTGGTGATAACTGCAATTTTTGTTGTGAAATTACAAAGAAATGTAAATAATTTTTGGGCTGTGACTTAATGACTACGGCCGTGTAAGTCCTGAGGTGAGACCAGAGGAAACCAGTGGTCTAAGTCCTGAGGTGAGACCAGAGGAGAACCAGTGGTCTAAGTCCTGAGGTGAGACCAGAGGAGAACCAGTGGTCTAAGTCCTGAGGTGAGACCAGAGGAGAACCAGTGGTCTAAGTCCTGAGGTGAGACCAGAGGAGAACCAGTGGTCTAAGTCCTGAGGTGAGACCAGAGGAGAACCAGTGGTCTAAGTCCTGAGGTGAGACCAGAGGAGAACCAGTGGTCTAAGTCCTGAGGTGAGACCAGAGGAGAACCAGTGGTCTAAGTCCTGAGGTGAGACCAGAGGAGAACCAGTGGTCTAAGTCCTGAGGTGAGACCAGAGGAGAACCAGTGGTCTAAGTCCTGAGGTGAGACCAGAGGAGAACCAGTGGTCTAAGTCCTGAGGTGAGACCAGAGGAGAACCAGTGGTCTAAGTCCTGAGGTGAGACCAGAGGAGAACCAGTGGTCTAAGTCCTGAGGTGAGACCAGAGGAGAACCAGTGGTCTAAGGCTCCATGGTACACACTTCAGGTTCTCCCATGTCCACAGTCTGCCAGTAGGCCTCCTGGAGCAAGATGACCCCCACCCTCACCCCCACCCTCACCCCGACCCTCACCCTCACCCCCACCCTCACCCCGACCCTCACCCTGACCCCCACCCTCACCCTGACCCTCACCCTGACCCCCACCCTGACCCCCACCCTGACCCCCACCCTCACCCTCACCCCCACCCTCACCCTGACCCTCACCCTGACCCCCACCCTGACCCCCACCCTCACCCTGACCCCCACCCTCACCCTGACCCTCACCCCCACCCTCACCCTCACCCTCACCCCCACCCTCACCCTCACCCCCACCCTGTGTGTGAAGCCGCTGTGAAGCAGTCTGCTGCATAGTAAACAGTAGCTGGTGGTGGTGATGTTCGCTGGTTCATGTGGCCATCTGTCTACTAATGTGAGGAAACAGATAGACCAGCCTGTCTCTCTCTCCCTCTCTGTTTGTCTCGCTCTCTCTCTCTGAATGTGTTTTCTCTCTCTCTCTCTCTCTCTGTCTCTCTGTCTCTCTGTCTCTCTCTCTCTCTCTCTCTCTCTCTCTCTCTCTCTCTCTCTCTCTCTCTCTCTCTCTCTCTCTCTCTCTCTCTCTCTCTCTCTCTCTCTCTCTCTCTGTTTGTCTCTCTCTCCCTCGGTCTCTCACGGAGCAGGGAAGGGAACAACGTGACACACTATAAATAAGACTCTTTTTTGGTTCTGAATAGAGGAGAATTAGCAGCAGCCTACATCTCCTGTTGCATTCTGGGAAGGATGGAGGTCTTCCTCCTTCCTGTCTGTTCCTTGTTTTCATTTCACTGATGACTCACCAAGATATCTCAGAATAATGATATTAAAGATAAGGACATATAGTGTATACTGGAACACCATGAGAATTCAGATATACTGTATTTATATTTAAGGATACTTTTGTATCCTTAACCCCTATCTGCTCCTTAATGACCTGTCTCTGTACTGTCTAACCCCTACCAGCTCCTTAACGACCTGTCTCTGTACTGTTTAACCCCTACCTGCTCCTTAATGACCTGTCTCTGTACTTTCTAACCCCTACCTGCTCCTTAATGACCTGTCTGTACTGTCTAACCCCTACCTGCTCCTTAATGACCTGTCTCTGTACTGTCTAACTCCTACCTGCTCCTTAATGACCTGTCTCTGTACTGTCTAACCCCTACCTGCTCCTTAATGACCTGTCTCTGTACTGTCTAACCCCTACCTGCTCCTTAATGACCTGTCTCTGTACTGTCTAACCCCTACCTGCTCCTTAATGACCTGTCTTTGTACTGTCTAACCCCTACCTGCTCCTTAATGACCTGTCTCTGTACTGTCTAACCCCTACCTGCTCCTTAATGACCTGTCTCTGTACTGTCTAACCCCTACCTGCTCCTTAATGACCTGTCTCTGTACTGTCTAACCCCGACCTGCTCCTTAATGACCTGTCTCTGTACTGTCTAACCCCTACCTTAATGACCCTGTTCGAGTTCCTCCTGCTGTTTCCTCTCTGCTAGCCTGCAGGTAGCAACGCCCTCGTATCTAAGCAACAAGACGGTTGCCAGCAGAGACAGTGTGTCACATGGAGAGCCTCACACACACACATTCACACTGCAGGGAGTGGTGTGTGTCTCTAATGAAGGCAAGCTGACCAGCGGTCCCCCGGGGTCTCCATGTGGAGGTCTTCAGAGGCAAGCTGACCAGCGGTCCCCCGGGTCTCCATGTGGAGGTCTTCAGAGGCAAGCTGACCAGCGGTCCCCTGGGTCTCCATGTGGAGGTCTTCAGCATGAAGGCAAGCTGACCAGTGGTCCCCCGGGTCTCCATGTGGAGGTCTTCAGAGGCAAGCTGACCAGCGGTCCCCCGGGTCTCCATGTGGAGGTCTTCAGAGGCAGGCAGACCCCTGGGTCTCCTGAGACGTTAACAAGATGATTCTGGAGCAGCGCCCCAGAAGATGATCCCCAAGCTTGGCAGAGCTGCCGGCAGGGCTGTGTGCGTGGAACCTTCTTCTCTGAAGGTTTCACTGGTGAAGTGAACACTCTGATTTACTCCATGAAGAATATCTTGATTGGCCTGCATGACACACAGCTGGTCTTCCACAATCTGAATTATAAAGACAATGGCACAACTTCAAATACGTTGTTTTATGTGCTGGGAATACAGAAACACTGACGTGTTTCTGGTTATTATCGTCGTTCTCCTAAATCCTCTGCGGTTCGGGCTCCCGGGAGTCCTGCTGCCCCCCTGTGGCCATCATCAGTCAGTGCAGCAGAGTCGTGGTTACTGAATAACGCAGATAGCCCATTATTACCGCCTCATGAAATAGATGTACACTTGTCGTTTAGCCCTTAGTCAATAATCCAGCTGTGACATAGTATTAAATAGATAAAAATGTATCTAAATACTGCCAACTCATGCACATGTAATGTCTTGCTGTAGCCAAATGCTTAGCTTTGCCAGTAATGACCACAGGAAGTAACATCAGTTCACACACACCAGCATATCTTCTTTATTTCTTTATTTAGGAGTGGACGTTTTATGAAAGGGATTTTTAACAGCATCATCATGACAGGCCGAGAGCTCTGCCACTCGGGAACACAAAGAGGACCCCTCAAACCAAAGAGGACCCCTCAAACCAAAAAGAAGACCCCTCAAACCAAAAAGAAGACCCCTCAAACCAAAGAAGACCCCTCAAACCAGGGGCCATCATGGCAGCGTGCTGAGTTCAGTTAGATCTGTCTTAATGTCTCCAGACTCATTTTAACTCCAGACGAGACTGAGCAGGGAGCCGGTCCACCGTAGAGCTGGTCTGGTGTGGTTCAAGACCAGGACCAAGTCTACAGCGCACAGGGACACCAAGCCTGCTGGGATTGGACAGTCTCTGTGGCGTCGTGGTTTCACTTCCTCAGAACACCTCCAGGTCAGCAGAGTTGTAGACCACAGGTGTCTCCTCTGTTCCCACAGCGACTTCCTCCTCCTTCTCCTCCTCCTCCTCCTCCTCCTCCTCCTCCTCCTCCTCCTCCTTCTCCTCCTCCTCCTCCTCCTCCTCCTCCTCCACTGGGGAGGCCGGTGCATCAAGCGTCTCGCTGCCAAAGGTCTCCTGGTCCTCCTGGTCCTCCTGGTCCTCCTGGTCCTCCTGCAGGTGCAGTGTGTTCAGCGCCTGCTTCATCTTCTTGGCCACCAGGTGGCGCCGGCGCTTCTGGGCCGCCTTCTTGCTCCTGCGGTGCTCCATGTTCTCCTCCAGGAAGACCTGCCTGAGCTGGGCGCGGCTGACCCCGGGGGCGCTCTTCAGCAGGTGGAGGTAGACGCCCCCCGGGGTGCGTCGCCGGCTGCCGTCCAGCGTGGTCAGCCCCCCGTTGCGCTCCAGTACCGCCGTCTCCTCCAGCAGCCGGATGGCCGGGCCGCGGCCCAGAACCCGCACCACGCGCTCCAGCAGGTCCAGTTTGGGCTCCTGCAGCCGGTAGGCCAGCTCCTCCACCACGCGCTGCTCCGGGTCCTCCTCCAGTAGGGCGTAGCGCCCCTCCTGGTCCATCTGGGCCCTCGGACCCAGACGCTCCTTGGCCGAGCGCTTCCTCTTGGGCGGCTGGGGGTCCCGGGACCCCCGGCCCTGCATGTACTCCTCCAGCTGGGAGTCTAGCATGTCCTCCTCCTGGTGCTGCCGTCCTCGGGTCTTCTCCTCCTCCTCCTGCCGCTCCTTCGCCATCATCTTCCGGGCCAGCACGTAGTTGTAGGTCTCCACGTTCCTGCTGCCCATGTCGAACTCTCCCTCCATGCCGAACACCCCCAGGACCGCCGTCACCTGGTCCTGGCTCTGCTCCTGCACAACGCTGCCCCAGATGTTGTTCACCTTCCGGCCGGCCTGCAGCGGGGGCTGCGGGGGCTGCGGGGCCGGCGGCGCCGCGGGGACGCTTGACACTTTCTGCCGCTTGCATCGCCACGCCGCCTCCGCCTCGTCGTCATCCGAGTCTCCTCCGCTGTCACTGGAGTCCGCGGGCCGAGCGGCGCTCCGGTACCCGCCGGGGGGGCGCGCAGCCCGGCCCGGGGAGGCGGTGCACCGGTCGGCGGGAGGCGGGCGGGTGGAGGGAGTCATGTCGGAGTCCGAGCCGGACAGCTCTCCGTCCTCCAGCATGGCCTCTATCTCCGTTGGTGCAGGGTCTCACCCGTTCAACGCGCGGTCACGTGAAACGGTCCTTAATACAGCTCTGTGGATCAATGCTTGAATCAGTGAATGTATCAATGAATGGACTTAAGATCAGTCAGTGGACCTTATAGATCACTTATTGGACGTTAAATATATATAACTTACTGCTCTGTAGCAACAGCCAAACGAGACAACATTCAGTCCTCGGCCGTCCTGCTTGACTCCAAGTTTTGTGGTTATAAACTGGTTCCAATCGGTTCGAAGACGTTTTAAAACGTTTTAAAAGGTTTAACCTGGTTTAGTTTGAGACGACTCGCTTCTTCTAAGAATGCGCGCGCTGTGCGGAAGCTCACTTCCGCATCGATCTGGTATTTCAAAGTAAGAGACACGGGAGTCATTCATCACAGTATTATCGATACCAAGCAATGAAAACAATAGGCGTTCTTTTTTGTCAGCATACAGTCAATCACAAAAAGATGGGTTTCAGCACTCTGGCCTTGGCGTGGTCGGAGGTTGTCAATGCAATCACACGACATTTCAAATGTTGTTATATCTACCGAGAAAGGCTGCAGGAGCTGAACCAATGCCCCCTTAACTAATAAGTTATATTACAATTCACATCGTTTGTAAATTCGTTTTCCAAAGAGTGTCTTCTTGGCAGGACTTGAACCCAGGTGTACAGCGCTGATAGGCTCGATTACAGGAAGAAGATCCATCCCATAATACAGAGCATCTCTTTGGATAATAGCAGCTGCCACCTGACTCAGTGAAAATGTTCAATATAATTTATGTAAAATGTTCTTGTTTCACATAAATGACGTCCATCCCTGAATGAACTGTAAAAAGAAACTCCTTGAATAGTGCGGCCCTTATTTTGAAAAGAAGGTCAGATCTTCCCTAATCTTCCCGTGTCTTTCTCTGCGTCACCGGACGCGTCATCAAACAACATCATGGCGGCGTCCATCCAGCGTCTCTCCTCCGCAGGGAGGAACCTGCTTCAGAGAACCCAGTCTCTATACAGGGTAAGTTCTACTGTAGAGAACCCAGTCTCTATACAGGGTAAGTTCTACTGTAGAGAACCCGTCTCTAGTCAGGGTAAGTTCTACTGTAGAGAACCCAGTCTCTAGTCAGCGTAAGTTCTACTGTAGAGAACCCGTCTTCATGTATGCAGTGGGTGTGGATGAGAGGGGCGCTAGACCCCCGCTGACCTTAACGTCGGTGTTATGTTACGTTACGTTCTGTTACGTTATGTAATGTTATGTTACGTTATGTTATGTTATGTTACGTTACGTTACGTTGGAGATCGCGGGTCATAGTTATACAATAGTGTTAAGGTCTCTCTGGGCTGAGACACTCATGTAAACGGAGTCACGGTACAGGAGCGGCTGAGTCACGGTGACTTGTCTCTCGCAGCGTCCGGCGGAACGCCGCCTGGCGGCCGCCCAGCACGTCGTCCTCAACGTCCCCGAGACCAGAGTCAGCACCTTAGAGAACGGGCTGAGGGTCGCCTCGGAGGACTCTGGCCTCTCCACGTGCACCGTGAGTTAACACACACACACACACACACACACACACACACACACACACAGTCTGGTCTCCTGGTGACTGGACAACGTGCTGGTGTTGGTACCAGCAGCTGTGTGACCTGTGCTGTAATTGACAGGTGGGTCTGTGGATCGATGCCGGAAGCCGCTATGAGAACGAGAGGAACAATGGAACGGCTCATTTCCTGGAACACATGGCCTTCAAGGTGAGACCTGAGGAGGGTGAGGGTAGAGGAGCCACTGTCATCACGCCCTGTCATGTCCCACAGGATCACTTCATGGAACCCTACCATAGAAAACATGAGGGAACGCTCAAAAGCACACTATTTATTCAATAGTATCAAGTCATCATACTATCTGATCAGAAGACCCCGTACCACAGTGGTGGTTCAGGTGTTTCACTGTCCGCCCAAATCAGCCCAAAGCTTTGACCCCTAATGTCCTCAGTCGACCTGTAGGCATCACATGGGATGATGCCCCCTAAACCCTGCTCCTTAATGACCTGTCTCTGTACTGTCTAACCCCTACCTGCTCCTTAATGACCTGTCTCTGTACTGTCTAACCCCTACCTGCTCCTTAATGACCTGTCTCTGTACTGTCTAACCCCTACCTGCTCCTTAATGACCTGTCTCTGTACTGTCTAACCCCTACCTGCTCCTTAATGACCTGTCTCTGTACTGTCTAACCCCTACCTGCTCCTTAATGACCTGTCTCTGTACTGTCTAACCCCTACCTGCTCCTTAATGACCTGTCTCTGTACTGTCTAACCCCTACCTGCTCCTTAATGACCTGTCTCTGTACTGTCTAACCCCTACCTGCTCCTTAATGACCTGTCTCTGTACTGTCTAACCCCTACCTGCTCCTTAATGACCTGTCTCTGTACTGTCTAACCCCTACCTGCTCCTTAATGACCTGTCTCTGTACTGTCTAACCCCTACCTGCTCCTTAATGACCTGTCTCTGTACTGTCTAACCCCTACCTGCTCCTTAATGACCTGTCTCTGTACTGTCTAACCCCTACCTGCTCCTTAATGACCTGTCTCTGTACTGTCTAACCCCTACCTGCTCCTTAATGACCTGTCTCTGTACTGTCTAACCCCTACCTGCTCCTTAATGACCTGTCTCTGTACTGTCTAACCCCTACCTGCTCCTTAATGACCTGTCTCTGTACTGTCTAACCCCTACCTGCTCCTTAATGACCTGTCTCTGTACTGTCTAACCCCTACCTGCTCCTTAATGACCTGTCTCTGTACTGTCTAACCCCTACCTGCTCCTTAATGACCTGTCTCTGTACTGTCTAACCCCTACCTGCTCCTTAATGACCTGTCTCTGTACTGTCTAACCCCTACCTGCTCCTTAATGACCTGTCTCTGTACTGTCTAACCCCTACCTGCTCCTTAATGACCTGTCTCTGTACTGTCTAACCCCTACCTGCTCCTTAATGACCTGTCTCTGTACTGTCTAACCCCTACCTGCTCCTTAATGACCTGTCTCTGTACTGTCTAACCCCTACCTGCTCCTTAATGACCTGTCTCTGTACTGTCTAACCCCTACCTGCTCCTTAATGACCTGTCTCTGTACTGTCTAACCCCTACCTGCTCCTTAATGACCTGTCTCTGTACTGTCTAACCCCTACCTGCTCCTTAATGACCTGTCTCTGTACTGTCTAACCCCTACCTGCTCCTTAATGACCTGTCTCTGTACTGTCTAACCCCTACCTGCTCCTTAATGACCTGTCTCTGTACTGTCTAACCCCTACCTGCTCCTTAATGACCTGTCTCTGTACTGTCTAACCCCTACCTGCTCCTTAATGACCTGTCTCTGTACTGTCTAACCCCTACCTGCTCCTTAATGACCTGTCTCTGTACTGTCTTACCCCTACCTGCTCCTTAATGACCTGTCTCTGTACTGTCTTACCCCTACCTGCTCCTTAATGACCTGTCTCTGTACTGTCTAACCCCTACCTGCTCCTTAATTACCTGTCTCTGTACTGTCTAACCCCTACCTGCACCTTAATGACCTGTCTCTGTACTGTATAACCCCTACCTGCTCCTCAATGACCTGTCTCTGTACTGTCTAACCCCTACCTGCTCCTTAATGACCTGTCTCTGTACTGTCTAACCCCTACCTGCTCCTTAATGACCTGTCTTTGTACTGTCTAACCCCTACCTGCTCCTTAATGATCTGTCTCTGTACTGTCTAACCCCTACCTGCTCCTTAATGACCTGTCTCTGTACTGTCTAACCCCTACCTGCTCCTTAATGACCTGTCTCTGTACTGTCTTACCCCTACCTGCTCATTAATGACCTGTCTCTGTACTGTCTAACCCCTACCTGCTCCTTAATGACCTGTCTCTGTACTGTCTAACCCCTACCTTAATGACCTGTCTCTGTGCTGTCTAACCCCTACCTGCTCCTTAATGACCTGTCTCTGTACTGTCTAACCCCTACCTTAATGACCTGTCTCTGTACTGTCTAACCCCTACCTTAATGACCTGTCTCTGTACTGTCTAACCCCTACCTGCTCCTTAATGACCTGTCTCTGTACTGTCTAACCCCTACCTGCTCCTTAATGACCTGTCTCTGTACTGTCTAACCCCTACCTGCTCCTTAATGACCTGTCTCTGTACTGTCTAACCCCTACCTGCTCCTTAATGACCTGTCTCTGTACTGTCTAACCCCTACCTGCTCCTTAATGACCTGTCTCTGTACTGTCTACCTGCTCCTTAATGACCTGTCTCTGTACTGTCTAACCCCTACCTGCTCCTTAATGACCTGTCTCTGTTCTGTCTAACCCCTACCTGCTCCTTAATGACCTGTCTCTGTACTGTCTAACCCCTACCTGCTCCTTAATGACCTGTCTCTGTACTGTCTAACCCCTACCTGCTCCTTAATGACCTGTCTCTGTACTGTCTAACCCCTACCTGCTCCTTAATGACCTGTCTCTGTACTGTCTAACCCCTACCTGCTCCTTAATGACCTGTCTCTGTACTGTCTAACCCCTACCTGCTCCTTAATGACCTGTCTCTGTACTGTCTAACCCCTACCTGCTCCTTAATGACCTGTCTCTGTACTGTCTACCTGCTCCTTAATGACCTGTCTCTGTACTGTCTAACCCCTACCTGCTCCTTAATGACCTGTCTCTGTTCTGTCTAACCCCTACCTGCTCCTTAATGACCTGTCTCTGTACTGTCTAACCCCTACCTGCTCCTTAATGACCTGTCTCTGTACTGTCTTACCCCTACCTGCTCCTTAATGACCTGTCTCTGTACTGTCTAACCCCTACCTGCTCCTTAATGACCTGTCTCTGTACTGTCTAACCCCTACCTGCTCCTTAATGACCTGTCTCTGTACTGTCTAACCCCTACCTGCTCCTTAATGACCTGTCTCTGTACTGTCTAACCCCTACCTGCTCCTTAATGACCTGTCTCTGTACTGTCTAACCCCTACCTGCTCCTTAATGACCTGTCTCTGTACTGTCTAACCCCTACCTGTACGGTCTGCCTGGAAGGGTACGAGGAAGCGGTCTCAGCTGGACCTGGAGCTGGAGATAGAGAACATGGGTGCCCACCTCAACGCCTACACGTCCAGGGAACAGACTGTGTACTACGCCAAGGCCTTCACCAAAGACTTGCCCCGAGGTAGGACACACCCAGCTCGGCTCTGTCTGGAATAACAAAGTGCTTCTCATCTTCCTGGGAATGTCCCCCAGATGTGTGGTAGCTGCACAGCCTACCTGTGTGTCCCAGTGTAGTGTGGTGGCAGTAGGTCTTCTGTGGTACTTGTTAGGAGAAATATTATCTAGCAATGGTACGGTTAGGTTGATCTGACCTTCTGATGAAGGACATAGTGAAGATTGTATTCCTCTTGGTGACTTTACGTCTGGCTCTCTGGAACTTGGAGACATAACATAAAGTGATTGAAGGATACACCTACGTCATGTCAAATCTGTTTAGTAACATGTAATGTTTATACATTATAAGCCAATCAGAATGGGACACTCCTGTCATGCTGTTCCGGTTTGAGACTTGTATTTAATACACTGTGTCTCCGGGAGCAGGCAGAAGCAACTGAGGAAGATTCACGCACAAATCTCTTGCTCGATGAAATCCTCTCCTTCTCCTCGTAGGCCTACGAGACCAATAAACAACTTCAGCTTAAACTATATAGAGTTCCTGGCACCTGGCACCGGCATCAACAACAATCTCCTCACTATCAGTACTCTGTCTCCAGCCGTGGAGATCCTCGCTGACATCATCCAGAACAGCACGCTGGGCGAGGCAGAGATCGAGCGAGAGAGAGGAGTCATCCTGCGAGAGATGCAGGAAGTAGAAACCAACCTACAGGAAGTGGTGTTCGACTACCTCCACGCTACGGCCTACCAGACCACCGCCCTGGGACGCACCATCCTGGGCCCCACCGAGAACATCAAGTCAGTCTGCACCTGTCTTCATGGTCCTCAGTCTGCCTGGCCTCCAGAGGGACTGTTTGTTCGCTCTTGTTTGCACAGGCAGATCAGTTCAAAGAAGCTGTCAGTTTTTAGCTCACATTTTGGTGTGTGTGTGTGTGTGTGTGTGTGTGTGTGTGTGTGTGTGTGTGTGTGTGTGTGTGTGTGTGTGTGTGTGTGTGTGTGTGTGTGTGTGTGTGTGTGTGTGTGTGTGTGTGTGTGTCAGGACCATCAACAGGGCTGACCTGGTAGAGTACATCACCACCCACTACTTTGGCCCCAGGATGGTCCTGGCTGCAGCCGGAGGTAAGCTCTGGGTCCCTGAGCCGCCCGGCAGCCTTCAGGGGCCTCGTCTGTTTTGTCCTCATGCATGAGTTCTGCTGACACTGAGGCCATTGTTGAGGAGCTCAACATAGACAGTGGGACAGTGGGGTTCTGCTGGCCTGGTCCTGGTCCAGGTCCAGGGTCCCTGTGTAACCCTGCTCTCTGGGCACAGGCGTGTCCCACAGCCAGCTCCTTGATCTGGCCCGGCACCACTTCGGAAAGCTTCCGGCCCGCTTCAGGAGCGACGCCCCCGCACTGCCGGCCTGCAGCTTCACAGGAAGTGAGGTAATGGCCACATCCTGTCTCTTCTTCCACTGCGTTTCCATAGCAACAGGAAAGATGACAGTGGGCTTAAAGTTGATCACGTGTCCCTGATGATGTTTAGAAGCCACTGGAATGTGGAGCTGATGAACATCTGGGTGGCTCCAGAGATGACTGGGTGATAAACATCTGGATGATCTCCCCTCCAGATCCGTGTCCGTGACGACAAGATGCCCCTGGCCCACGTTGCCATAGCGATGGAGGCAGTGGGCTGGTCCCACCCAGACACCATCCCCCTGATGGTGGCCAACACCCTCATCGGGAACTGGGACCGCTCGTTTGGAGGAGGCGTGGTGAGGCTCCTTCTGATCACCTTATTGATTACTGGATTGATAACAGCTCTGACACCTTCTGATCACCTTATTGATAACAGCTCTGACACCTTCTAATCACCTTATTGATTACTGGATTGATAACAGCTCTGACATCTTCTGATCACCTTATTGATAACAGCTCTGACACCTTCTAATCACCTTATTGATTACTGGATTGATAACAGCTCGAACACCTTCTGATCACCTTATTGATAACAGCTCTGACACCTTCTAATCACCTTATTGATTACTGGATTGATAACAGCTCGAACACCTTCTGATCACCTTATTGATAACAGCTCTGACACCTTCTAATCACCTTATTGATTACTGGATTGATAACAGCTCTGACGTCTTCTGATCACCTTATTGATAACAGCTCTGACACCTTCTAATCACCTTATTGATTACTGGATTGATAACAGCTCTGACGTATTCTGATCACCTTATTGATAACAGCTCTGACACCTTCTAATCACCTTATTGATTACTGGATTGATAACAGCTCTGACGTCTTCTGATCACCTTATTGATAACAGCTCTGACACCTTCTAATCACCTTATTGATTACTGGATTGATAACAGCTCGAACACCTTCTGATCACCTTATTGATAACAGCTCTGACACCTTCTAATCATATTATTGATTACTGGATTGATAACAGCTCTGATGTCTTCTGATCACCTTATTGATTACTGGATTGATAACAGCTCTGACACCTTCTAATCACCTTATTGATTACTGGATTGATAACAGCTCTGACATCTTTTGATCACCTTATTGATTACTGGATTGATGGAGCCGTAACACCGCGGAGGCTGGTTGAGTGAGGTGTCCATGTCTCTGGTTGACAGAACCTGTCCAGTAAGCTGGCCCAGATGGCGTGCCAGGGCGGTTTGTGCCACAGCTTCCAGTCCTTCAACACCTGCTACACAGACACTGGGCTGTGGGGCCTGTACATGGTGTGTGAGCCCTCCACCCTGGAGGAGATGATGCACTTCACCCAGCTGGAGTGGTGAGACCACCTTTTAACCATCTAGATCACTCAATATTCAACTTCTAGAGCAGCGTTCCCCAATGAGTTCTCACTGAGGGCCAAATGATGTCCAGGGCCAAATTGTTGGACCAGTAAACATTGTTTTATGTGCAGATGTTATTGTTATGCTTAGCAGTACCAGTGGTAGTTGGTTGTAGCAGCAG
Source organism: Urophycis tenuis (assembly GCA_036785325.1). Classification (NCBI taxonomy): domain Eukaryota; kingdom Metazoa; phylum Chordata; class Actinopteri; order Gadiformes; family Phycidae; genus Urophycis; species Urophycis tenuis. The sequence goes on along the minus strand of JAXIVH010000022.1, from coordinate 106,099 downwards.
GTAGTCCACTGTATGGCAGGTGTCTGAACCCTAACCCAGAACTGCTCTGTTCTAGTGGCATTAAAGGACCTTCATGTACTGCATTGGGCTCATAAGAAATCATGTTATTCACATTTGGACCTCAAATCAACGTCCATTGTTGGTGTACTTTAATGTGATGACTGCTGCTGGCCACAGGATGTCGCTGTGCACCAGCGTGTCAGAGAGTGAAGTGGCCCGTGCTAAGAACCTCCTGAAGACCAACATGCTGCTGCACCTGGATGGTAAGAGCCCTGGGTGGTCCTGCATCACAGCAGGCTCCCCCCGGAGTGTGTCTCATGAGACGCTGGAGCAACATGAGGAGTGAACATACATTTTAGGGTGGAGGTTTTTTAAAAACCATTTACAGAACATTTCCCAAATACAAACATCTCAATCAGTATGGGGTCTGGGTGGTGTATCTCCAGCTGCTCATGTTCTCCTCAGGCTCCACCCCCATCTGTGAGGACATCGGGAGACAGATGCTCTGCTACAGCCGACGCATCCCACTGCATGAGCTGGAGGCTCGTATTGATGTGAGTCGGGAGTCACAGAGCACAAGATGTTGGGATGTGTTCCACTGAGACTGGCTATGGAGCACGCTCTTATTGTGAAACGCCCTTGTTCCCCAGGCCATCGACGCCAGGACCATCAAGGATGTCTGCACCAAATACATCTATGACAAGGCCCCCGCCATCGCCGCCGTGGGTCAGTGTCCCCTGAGCCCACTCAGCACGGCTAGGAGCCAACTGGTCTGTCTGACCCCTCTCTCTCTCTCTGTCTCCAGGGCCCATCCAGCAGCTCCCAGACTACCAGCAGATCAGGAGATCCATGTTCTGGATGAGCGGCTGAAGCCAGCACCCAACTGTACAGAAGTCGTGTTTTTCCTGCTTTTCATTTTATTATAAAACAGAATAATGTTAAAATAAACGTGAGCTGCTCCTCCTCCTGCTCCTCCTCCTGCTCCTCACTTCTTCTTGGGGCCCAGCTGCTCCTGGGCTGCCTTCTTGGCCTTCACCATCTCCACCAGCTCCTACAAGATGATATTTAAGAAAAGTCACATGTGTGGTGTTAAATCTTCAGAGATAAACAGACTTCTGATCTCTAAAGGAGCCTACTGACCCTACCCACTGTCTCAGCCTCAGGGGAAGTAGAAGTCCTACCTTGTATCTCTTCATGCAGTCCTTCTTGGTCCTGCCAGGCACAGCAGCGGAGATCTTGTCCCACCTCTCCGTGGTGCTGACAGGGTAGGTCTTCAGGGCCTGTTCCAGCAGCTTCTGCTCCTCAGAGGTCCAGGCTGCCACTTCTCCAGACCCTGGGAACCACCACTGTTAGCAGGCTCACGTAAAGAACTCGAGTTGTATATGTTCTCAATAAGGAGCAGGTCGCCTGCTCTAGGATGCATACATGTAGGCTGGACATTGTGGTTCAAACCCAGAACCTTTCAGTAGAGCAGCATGACCATTACACTATTCTGGCTCAAGGGCGTCATGACCTGGCTGACCTTCAAATCTCTCAGATGGCGCGGCGTTGTCCACGGTGACGGGCACAGCAGAGTGCTCCTTCCTGAACTTCTCAAAGGCCTTCTTGTTGATCTCGTCTTTCTGCCCAGGATCTACACACACACGTCATTAATATAATAACATGTGATTAGGCGTCCAGACTCACCACCTGACCAGTAGACAGCCTCACTGTACATGTACAGTCACTGAGCTCCTATTGACCTCCCTGTAGCATCATGTTACCCAGTCGCTGCAGGTTCTTGGCCTTGTTGATGACATCTTTAGCAGTCCTCTTGACTCCCGTGGTGGAGTGGAGGTTCATGTAGTTGGCGATCACCTCCCACCTGGAGCAGAGCACAGCGTTGGACCACAGACTGGACTCCTGGCACTGCTCACCTAGCGTCTCCTGGGTTCTTCTGAGCGGTGGGCCGCCCCTACCGGACCACTGACCTGGCGTTGGTGCCGGCGGGGAACAGGTTGACAGCCTTGATCAGCAGTGGGAGGTCTTCCTCGTTCCATCCCTTCCCCGCCGTGCTGCCCCCCCGGGCGGCCTGCTCGGCGCCACGCCCCACCTGCTGGGCCTGGACCTCTGCCTCGCGCTCCCTCTGCATCTGGGCGTTCACCTCCTGCACCTGCACACACCTTACAGTTAGCACCTCCTGCTGCTAAACACACACCTTACAGTTAGCACCTCCTGCACCTGCACACACCATACAGTTAGCACCTCCTGCTGCTAAACACACACACCATACAGTTAGCACCTCCTGCTGCTAAACACACACACCATACAGTTATCACCTCCTGCACCTGCACACACCTTACAGTTAGCAGAACCTGCACACACCTTAGTTAGCACCTCCTGCTGCTAAACACACAAAGCATACAGTCAGCACCTCCTGCACACACCATACAGTTAGCACCTCCTGCACCTGCACACACCTTAGTTAGCACCTCCTGCACACACCATACAGTTAGCACCTCCTGCAACTGCACACACCTTACAGTTAGCAGCACCTGCACACACCTTAGTTAGCACCTCCTGCTGCTAAACACACACACCATACAGTTAGCACCTCCTGCACCTGCACACACCTTACAGTTAGCACCTCCTGCACAAACCTTAATTAGCACCTCCTGCTGCTAAACACACACACCATACAGTTAGCACCTCCTGCACACACCATACAGTTAGCACCTCCTCCTCCTACACGCACCATACAGTTAGCACCACCTGCACACACCATTCAGTTAGCACCTCCTGCTGCTAAACACACCGTACACAGTTAGCACCTCCTGTACCTGCATACACACCGTACAGTTAGCACCTCCTGCTCCTACACACACACACACAAAATGCAGTTAGCACCTCCTGCTGCTAAACACACACACACACGGTCAGTTAGCATCTAGTTGAGCGAAAGGCTAACCACCAGTTTGGGTTATTGATGACGTTATTAAGACCTCCTATAGTTACCTGCTTCTCCACTGCCACCTTGGCCTCCTCCTGAGAGCTCGCTGACAGGACTTCATTCAGCGTCTGCAGACTGAAAACAACATCCAGTGGTGATCAATAGATCTAGTGTGGTGATCGATAGATCTAAAGTGTGGTGATCGATAGATCTAAAGTGTGGTGATCGATAGACCTAAAGTGTGGTGATCGATAGATCTAAAGTGTGGTGATCGATAGATCTAAAGTGTGGTGATCGATAGATCTAAAGTGTGGTGATCGATAGATCTTAATTGTGGTAATCAATAGATCAAGGAGGTTTCTACCTCATCAACTCCAGGCGGTCACAAAGCTTTTCCACTTCCTGCATCATTTTCACGCTGTCTGCTTCGTTGTCTGCAAAGTAATTCCAGTTCTGAAAATAAAAAACATTCAAAGTTCAACGTTTGTGTTCTGACCAGTAAGTCAACCTGCATGGACTCAAAAGCCTACATGTAGCCTACAGGTGAGGAGGTAGCCTACAGGTGAGGAGGTAGCCTACAGGTGAGGAGGTAGCCTACAGGTGAGGAGACACCCTACAGGTGAGGAGGTAGCCTACAGGTGAGGAGGTAGCCTACAGGTGAGGAGGTAGCCTACAGGTGAGGAGACACCCTACAGGTGAGGAGGTAGCCTACAGGTGAGGAGACACCCTACAGGTGAGGAGGTAGCCTACAGGTGAGGAAACACCCTACAGGTGAGGAGGTAGCCTACAGGTGAGGAGGTAGCCTACAGGTGAGGAGACACCCTACAGGTGAGGAGGTAGCCTACAGGTGAGGAGGTAGCCTACAGGTGAGGAGACACCCTACAGGTGAGGAGGTAGCCTACAGGTGAGGAGGTAGCCTACAGGTGAGGAGACACCCTACAGGTGAGGAGGTAGCCTACAGGTGAGGAGACACCCTACAGGTGAGGAGGTAGCCTACAGGTGAGGAGGTAGCCTACAGGTGAGGAGGTAGCCTACAGGTGAGGAGACACCCTACAGGTGAGGAGGTAGCCTACAGGTGAGGAGGTAGCCTACAGGTGAGGAGGTAGCCTACAGGTGAGGAGACACCCTACAGGTGAGGAGGTAGCCTACAGGTGAGGAGACACCCTACAGGTGAGGAGGTAGCCTACAGGTGAGGAAACACCCTACAGGTGAGGAGGTAGCCTACAGGTGAGGAGGTAGCCTACAGGTGAGGAGACACCCTACAGGTGAGGAGGTAGCCTACAGGTGAGGAGGTAGCCTACAGGTGAGGAGGTAGCCTACAGGTGAGGAGACACCCTACAGGTGAGGAGGTAGCCTACAGGTGAGGAGGTAGCCTATAGGTGAGGAGGTAGCCTACAGGTGAGGAGACACCCTACAGGTGAGGAGGTAGCCTACAGGTGAGGAGGTAGCCTACAGGTGAGGAGACACCCTACAGGTGAGGAGGTAGCCTACAGGTGAGGAAACACCCTACAGGTGAGGAGGTAGCCTACAGGTGAGGAGGTAGCCTACAGGTGAGGAGACACCCTACAGGTGAGGAGGTAGCCTACAGGTGAGGAGGTAGCCTACAGGTGAGGAGACACCCTACAGGTGAGGAGGTAGCCTACAGGTGAGGAGACACCCTACAGGTGAGGAGGTAGCCTACAGGTGAGGAGGTAGCCTACAGGTGAGGAGGTAGCCTACAGGTGAGGAGACACCCTACAGGTGAGGAGGTAGCCTACAGGTGAGGAGGTAGCCTATAGGTGAGGAGGTAGCCTACAGGTGAGAAGGTAGCCTACAGGTGAGGAGGTAGCCTACAGGTGAGGAGGTAGCCTACAGGTGAGGAGGTAGCCTACCTTACAGGTGGTCCTGAGTTTTCCGCGCTCCTTCTTGATGGCCTTCTTTTGGATTTCCTTCTCCTTCTTGGCCAGCTGGGCCACCTGTTTGGCCTCCTCCTCCTCCTTCTCCTTCAGGAGCCGCGCCGCATCCAACTCAGCTTGTCTAACCTGAAACCGTACTCAACAGGTCAGAACCAGACTGTACTGGTCTGAAACCGTACTCAACAGGTCAGAACCAGACTGTACTGGTCTGAAACCGTACTCAACAGGTCGGAACCAGACTGTACTGGTCTGAAACCACTGGCAACTGGTTGAAAGACCTAGACTGGCCTCCATCAGTTACAACCAGTCTGTAACCTTCAGTTAGGCCCAATCTCAATTCTCTATCTTAGCCCTTCCCCTTACCCTTCCCCTTGGTTTTGCGCGGTCACGTGAGACCAAGGGCTGTCTCAATTCTCTTTTCGACCGAGGGGTAGGGCCAAGGGGAAGGGGTAGACACCCCTTGAAACCAAGTGAGATCGGGAGCTTACTTGAAACCAAGGGGTACCCATTACAATTCGCAACCGGCAACAATCGCGGCCAGATCTCAACGAGAGTCACATAAATGTAAGTATTTTCGGCTGAAATAATTGATTTAAAATTTACGAAAGTGTTGTTTTGTGCTCTAAACAGTCCTGTACCTATATATTTGCAACCATATTCTTAATCGAAACTTTTTTGAAAATCGATATGCTAACGTTACATTGCTGAGTGCACAAAGTTACATTTCTCTGACTAGCAATGAACTCCATGCATGTCTAGTTTACAAAACTTAATTAGCAGCGAATTCTGTTTGATATCAGTGTAGACAACTAGAGACATCGATACGTGCTTTACATATATAGTCCTTTTTCACACAGGAACGCCGGAGGAAACCGGCACGAAAACGAGCAGAAATGTCTGAAATCAAAATACGCTGCGTGGGAGTCATACGTTCAATGTTGTAGCCATTCATAATTGTAAATAAAGAGAAATGTTGGTTAACAAAGACATTGTTTCTGAACATCAATGAAATTCAAAACCGGAATAACTGAAAAAGATGTATGATGACGCAACCGTAACGAGTGTTGTCTCAATTCATAGGGGCATGTTTTTACCCCTAGCCCTTACCCCTGTTTCAAGGGCCAAGACGTAGGGGAAGGGGAAGGGCCAAGGGGAAGGGGAAGGGGTAAGATAGAGAATTGAGATTGGGCCTTACTCCTGGCCGACGTGCGCTCCAGAATGAGACGCAGCATCCCAGGTGCATTATGGGTACTCACACGCTCCTTCTCCTCCTGCTCCTTCTTCTTAGCGTCAGCCTTGGCCCTTCTCTCTGACTCCTTCCTGGACCGCTCCTCCTCTTTAAACCTCTTGATCCTGGGGTCACAGCTGTAGGCCGTGTCTACACATGTTACACAACAGTTACACAAGAGCTAGCTAACAGGCTAACACACTGGGAAGGCTAACGCGCTGGGAAGGCTAACGCACTGCGAAGGCTAACACCACGGGAAGGCTAACGCACTGGGAAGGCTAACGCACTGGGAAGGCTAACACACTGGGAAGGTTAACACACTGGGAAGGCTAACACACTGGGAAGGCTAACACACTGGGAAGGCTAACACCACGGGAAGGCTAGCACACTGGGAAGGCTAACACACTGGGAAGGCTAACACCACGGGAAGGCTAACACCACGGGAAAGCTAGCACACTGGGAAGGCTAACACACTGGGAAGGCTAACACCACGGGAAGGCTAACACCATGGGAAGGCTAACGCCCTGGGAAGGCTAACACACTGGGAAGGCTAACACCACGGGAAGGCTAGCACACTGGGAAGGCTAACACACTGGGAAGGCTAACACCACGGGAAGGCTAACGCCCTGGGAAGGCCAACACACTGGGAAGGCTAACACCACGGGAAGGCTAACACCATGGGAAGGCTAACGCCCTGGGAAGGCTAACACACTGGGAAGGCTAACACCACGGGAAGGCTAGCACACTGGGAAGGCTAACACACTGGGAAGGCTAACACCACGGGAAGGCTAACGCCCTGGGAAGGCTAACACACTGGGAAGGCTAACACTCTGGGAAGGCGAACGCACTGGGAAGGCTAACACCACGGGAAGGCTAACGCCCTGGGAAGGCTAACACTCTGGGAAGGCTAACGCCCTGGGAAGGCTAACGCCCTGGGAAGGTACTACTGGTTCCTACCAACAAGTGTTCTCATTCGGTTCATCTCCTCCTTCTTCCTCTGAGTCCTGGATGCCCGGTTCTGCTTGTCGATCCATCTGCGCTCATCCCGGCTGCAACCGGACCAGAACTTTACTCATCTTCATCTGAACTTTACACTCATATTCTACATCATCTTCATCTGGACTTTACACTCATATTCTACATCATCTTCATCAGAACTTTACACTCATATTCTACATCATCTTCATCAGAACTTTACACTCATATTCTACATCATCTTCATCAGAACTTTACACTCATATTCTACATCATCTTCATCAGAACTTTACACTCATATTCTAAGTAATCTTCATCTGAACTTTACACTCATATTCTACATCTTCATCAGAACTTTACACTCATAATCTACATCATCTTCATCTGAACTTTACACTCATATTCTAAGTAATCTTCATCTGAACTTTACACTCATATTCTAAGTAATCTTCATCTGAACTTTACACTCATATTCTACATCATCTTCATCAGAACTTTACACTCATAATCTACATCATCTTCATCTGAACTTTACACTCATATTCTACATCATCTTCATCAGAACTTTACACTCATATTCTACATCATCTTCATCAGAACTTTACACTCATATTCTACATCATCTTCATCTGAACTTTACACTCATATTCTACATCATCTTCATCAGAACTTTACACTCATAATCTACATCATCTTCATCTGAACTTTACACTCATATTCTACATCATCTTCATGATATTATTCCTACCATTCTGCCTTCTCCTTCTCCTCTTCGTCTAAATAGGAGAATTCTCGCCATGAATCAAAGTTGTACCTGAAGGGAGGAAAGAGAATGACATCACTTCCTTTCACCTCAGCCTGAAGCTAGAAGGCCAGCTGTAGACCAGACAGGCCTCTGGAGCAGGAGCAGCATCATGAATGGGGTCACGAGGCCTCACCAGAAGGAGTAGAAGTTGTCCACGTCCTCAAAGCTGGACTCAGCTGTCCCCAGTGTGGGCACATGTTTCCTGGACGACCAGCGGGCGTTCCGCTCAAACACCGGGGAGAACACCTGGAAGAAGTTCTTCACCCCTTCACCCTTCAGGGGAACCGCGTTGTCGAAGGTCGGGTCCACGCTGTCAAATGCCCGCCGTCTCACTGGGTCTGACAAAACCTCTATAGCTGAGCCAACAGAACCACCAGGTTACTCAGCAGGGTCTATAGCTGAGCCAACAGAACCACCAGGTTACTCAGCAGGGTCTATAGCTGAGCCAACAGAACCTTTAGTAACACAGGTGTAGTAGTTACCTTTAGTTACACAGGTGTAGAAGTTACCTTTAGTAATACAGGTGTAGAAGTTACCTTTAGTAATACAGGTGTAGAAGTTACCTTTAGTTATACAGGTGTAGTAGTTACCTTTAGTTATACAGGTGTAGAAGTTACCTTTAGTTATACAGGTGTAGAAGTTACCTTTAGTTATACAGGTGTAGAAGTTACCTTTAGTTATACAGGTGTAGTAGTTACCTTTAGTTATACAGGTGTAGTAGTTACCTTTAGTAACACAGGTGTAGTAGTTACCTTTAGTTACACAGGTGTAGTAGTTACCTTTAGTAATACAGGTGTAGTAGTTACCTTTAGTTACACAGGTGTAGTAGTTACCTTTAGTTACACAGGTGTAGTAGTTACCTTTAGTAACACAGGTGTAGTAGTTACCTTTAGTTACACAGGTGTAGTAGTTACCTTTAGTAATACAGGTGTAGTAGTTACCTTTAGTTACACAGGTGTAGTAGTTACCTTTAGTTATACAGGTGTAGTAGTTACCTTTAGTAACACAGGTGTAGTAGTTACCTTTAGTTACACAGGTGTAGTAGTTACCTTTAGTTACACAGGTGTAGTAGTTACCTTTAGTAATACAGGTGTAGTAGTTACCTTTAGTTATACAGGTAAAGTAGTCGTTGTCTCCTTCTACAATCTGTTCCCCAGCAGCTTTTCTCTTGTCAGGATGATGCTTCAGCACCATCGCTTTATCTGATGAGAAAACAACTGTCTGAGGACATGGAGGTAGGAGGACATGGAGGGAGGAGGACATGGAGGGAGGAGGACATGGAGGGAGGAGGACATGGAGGGAGGAGGACATGGAGGGAGGAGGACATGGAGGGAGGAGGACATGGAGGTAGGAGGACATGGAGGGAGGAGGACATGGAGGGAGGAGGACATGGAGGGAGGAAGACATGGAGGGAGGACATGGAGGGAGGAGGACATGGAGGGAAGAGGACATGGAGGGAGGAGGACATGGAGGGAGGAGGACATGGAGGGAGGAGAGCATGGAGGGAGGAGGACATGGAGGGAGGAGGACATGGAGGGAGGAGGACATGGAGGTAGGAGGACATGGAGGGAGGAGGACATGGAGGGAGGAGGACATGGAGGGAGGAGGACATGGAGGGAGGAGGACATGGAGGGAGGACATGGAGGGAGGACATGGAGGGAGGAGGACATGGAGGGAGGAAGACATGGAGGGAGGACATGGAGGTAGGAGGACATGGAGGGAGGAGGACATGGAGGGAGGAGGACATGGAGGGAGGAGGACAGATACTCACGGGCAGCTTTGATCTGCTTCTGCGTGGCCTTGTACCTCATGTGAGCGAGGCCCAACACTGCATAGTGGTCCTGGTTCTGGAGACAAGCAGAGGGCAGCCATTGACCTTCATGATGAACAATAACCAGGAACTATGGACAGACAGGTGTACTACACTACAGACAGACAAGTGTACTACACTACAGACAGAGAGGCGTACGGCACTACAGACAGAGAGGCGTACGGCACTACAGACAGACAGGTGTACGGCACTACAGACAGACAGGTGAACTACACTACAGACAGACAGGTGTACTACACTACAGACAGAGAGGCGTACGGCACTACAGACAGACAGGTGTACGGCACTACAGACAGACAGGTGTATGGCACTACAGACAGACAGGTGTGTAGTGTAGTACAGACAGACAGGTGTGTAGTGTAGTACAGACAGGTGAACTACACTACACACAGACAGGTGTACTACACTACAGACAGACAGGCGTACTACACTACAGACAGACAGGCGTACTACACTACAGACAGACAGGCGTACTACACTACAGACAGACAGGCGTACTACACTACAGACAGGTGAACTACACTACACACAGACAGGTGTACTACACTACAGACAGACAGGCGTACTACACTACAGACAGACAGGCTTACTACACTACACACAGACAGGTGTACTACACTACAGACAGACAGGCGTACTACACTACAGACAGACAGGTGTACTACACTACAGACAGACAGGCTTACTACACTACAGACAGACAGGCTTACTACACTACAGACAGACAGGCTTACTACACTACAGACAGACAGGTGTACTACACTACAGACAGACAGGTGTACTACACTACAGACAGACAGGCTTACTACACTACAGACAGGTGTACTACACTACAGACAGACAGGCTTACTACACTACAGACAGACAGGTGTACTACACTACAGACAGGCGTACGGCCCTACAGACAGACAGGTGTGTAGTGTAGTACAGACAGGTGAACTACACTAAAGACAGGTGAACTACACTACAGACAGACAGGCTTACTACACTACAGACAGACAGGTGTACTACACTACAGACAGGCGTACGGCCCTACAGACAGACAGGTGTGTAGTGTAGTACAGACAGGTGAACTACACTAAAGACAGGTGAACTACACTACAGACAGACAGGCTTACTACACTACAGACAGACAGGTGTACGACACTACAGACAGAGAGGTGTACGGCACTACAGACAGACAGGTGTGTAGTGTAGTACAGACAGGTGAACTACACTACAGACAGACAGGTGAACTACACTACACAGACAGTTGTACTACACTAAAGACAGACAGGTGTACTACACTACAGACAGACAGGCTTACTACACTACAGACAGACAGGTGTGTAGTGTAGTACAGACAGGTGAACTACACTACAGACAGACAGGTGTACTACACTACAGACAGACAGGTGTACGACACTACAGACAGAGAGGCGTACGGCACTACAGACAGACAGGTGTACGGCACTACAGACAGACAGGTGTATGGCACTACAGACAGACAGGTGTACGGCACTACAGACAGACAGGTGTATGGCACTACAGACAGGCTTACTACACTACACACAGACAGTTGTACTACACTAAAGACAGACAGGCGTACTACACTACAGACAGACAGGCTTACTACACTACAGACAGACAGGTGTGTAGTGTAGTACAGACAGGTGTACTACACTACAGACAGACAGGTGAACTACACTACAGACAGACAGCTGTACTACACTACAGACAGACAGGTGAACTACACTACAGACAGACAGGTGAACTACACTACAGACAGACAGGTGAACTACACTACAGACAGACAGGTGAACTACACTACACAGACAGTTGTACTACACTACAGACAGACAGGTGTACTACACTACAGACAGACAGGTGAACTACACTACACAGACAGTTGTACTACACTACAGACAGACAGGTGTACTACACTACAGACAGACAGGTGAACTACACTACACAGACAGTTGTACTACACTACAGACAGACAGGCTTACTACACTACAGACAGACAGGTGTGTAGTGTAGTACAGACAGGTGTACTACACTACAGACAGACAGGTGAACTACACTACAGACAGACAGTTGTACTACACTACAGACAGACAGGTGAACTACACTACAGACAGACACTACAGACAGGTGAACTACACTACAGACAGACAGGTGAACTACACTACAGACAGACAGGTGAACTACACTACACAGACAGTTGTACTACACTACAGACAGACAGGTGTACTACACTACAGACAGACAGGTGAACTACACTACAGACAGACAGGTGAACTACACTACACAGACAGTTGTACTACACTACAGACAGACAGGTGTACTACACTACAGACAGACAGGTGAACTACACTACAGACAGACAGGTGTACTACACTACAGACAGGTGTACTACACTAAAGACAGACAGGTGAAGTGACATCCCTGATGATGGCGCCGCTCTATGGCGACTCGGTACTACTCTCTGTGTTGGTTGTTTGTTTGGTGTTGTCCTGTATGTTCCTGGAACCCAGCCTCGACATTGTTCAGTATGACAGATCTGCATGACTTCATGTATGGGACAGCATGCCCGTTTTCCTGCCCGACCTACCCCTGGACTCTCAACCACCCAAGGAGCGGCTCAAACAACGCTGGAAGACTCGGAAGCGGGGTGCGAGAGGTGCTGCTCTCGTCCGGCTTAGGCGTCGCATCCATCGCCCAGCTCTACCAAGCCTGATTCTTTCCAATGTCCGCTCCCTGGCAAACAAAATGGACGAACTTTCTATGCTCACTCGCACACAGAAAGACGGGACGCCGCCGCTATCTGCCTGTCTGAGACCTGGCTAGCTGAGAGTTTTCCAGACTCTTTGACTCTTTTACATTTTCTCTTTGACTCTTTTACATCAATAGCAACTGGTGTTCGGACTGCAAAAAACTGTCTCAAACCTGCTCTCCAGAGTTGGAGTCTCTCACAGTGATGTGTAAGCCCTTCTACTTGTCTCGAGAGTTTTCTTCTGTTGTCCTGATGGTTATATACATCCCCCCGGACGCCTCTGCTCCGGCTGCTCTGCAACAACTGACGGATTACATCACGGAGGTGGAAAACAATAATCCCGACGCTGCCATGATTGTGCTGGGAGATTTCAACCACGTCTCCTTGAGGAAGGCACTCCCCAGATACAAACCCCAAATCCAGATCGCTACCAGGATGGATAAAACACTGGATCAATGCTACTCTCCTATTCCTGAGGCATATCACGTGGTGGCCAGGGCCCCCTGGGTAAGTCCGACCACAACACCATTCTCCTAGTACCAAAGTACCGCCAGAAACTCAAAGTGGCGAAACCAACTGTCAAGCGTTTTAGAAAATGGTCCCCACAAGCCATAGACATATTACAGGATTGCTTAGACTTCACGGAATGGAGTACCTTCTGGTCTGATGGCCAGGATATTAACACCTTCACTGACACCGTAACATCCTATATTCAATTCTGTGAGAGTGTTTGTATTCCTGTAAGAGTTGTTTCTGTCTTTAATAACAGCAAGCCCCTGTTTAACAATGAAGTGAGAGTGCTATGTAGGAAGAAACAGGCTGCTTTTATGTGTGGTGATATGGCACAATACAAATTACTGAAATATAAATTCCAGCGAGCTGTGTTGACAGCCAAGTCTTCCTATAAAGCTAAGCTTGAAAGTAAACTACAAGCAAATGACATCAAAGGTGTCTGGCGTGGGCTGCAGGACATTACTGACTATAAGACCAAGCACCGCGCTCCAGTTAGTGACCCTTCTCTCCCTGGGAGGCTAAATGACTTCTACTGTCGTTTTGATAGTGGAAATCACCTGCCCTCCCCCTGCTTCAGAGAGCAGGGTGACCCTCCACCCACTATTTCTGAGCATGATGTTAGAATCTTGCTCCGCCGGCAAAACATCAGGAAGGCGGCGGGGCCTGACGGCGTAATGTCCGCCACTTTAAGACACTGTGCTGATCAATGGACACCTGTCCTCACTTTTATCTTTAACTGGTCTCTACAACTTGGTACTGTGCCGTCTTGTTTTAAATCTGCTGTGATCATTCCAGTTCCAAAGAAAACTAGAATCACGTGTCTTAACGATTATAGGCCTGTGGCCTTAACTTCTGTCATTCTGAAAGTGTTTGAGCGTCTGATATGTAAACACCTGTCCAGGATCTCACTGGACCCCCACCAATTTGCTTATAGAGCAAATAGGTGTGTTGATGATGCAGTTTCACTCTGTTTGCACTCTATTCTTCAACATCTGGAGTTAAAATCTACATACGTCCGTGTGCTCTTTGTGGACTTTAGCTCTGCGTTTAACATCATTATTCCTGCTAAGCTGATTGACACTCTACAGAAACTTGGTGTTAAAACATCACTCTGTAAATGGATTTTAAACTTCCTCTGCAATAGGAAGCAGGTGGTCAGAATTGGTGATCAGGTCTCACAGCCAAAGTTTTTGAACACTGGCGCCCCTCAGGGCTGTGTCCTTTCACCACTTCTGTACTCTCTATACACACAATTCTGTCAATCACACACTAGCTCAGTATTGCTGTTTAAGTTCGCTGATGACACCTCTATTGTTGGTCTCATCACTAATGGGGATGAGTCTGACTACCGCAGAGAAGTGGAGGGGCTGGTGAAATGGTGTGAAAGCTTCAATTTGATTCTCAACATCTCAAAAACCAAGGAACTGGTAGTGGATTTCAGAAGATCCCCCAGTCCCCTCTCTACGCTCTCCATTAATGGAGTGGAGGTGGAGAGGGTCACTTCCTTCAAGTTCCTTGGGACCACAATCCATGAATCCCTATCATGGGAGCTTAACACCAACAATAAGATCAGCAAAGCCCACCAGCGACTCCACTTCCTGCGGCAGCTCAAAAAGTTTAAAGTCAGCCGGGTTGCCATGACCCACTTTTATAGGTCAACCATTGAAAGCGTGCTCACTTTTTCCATGCTTGTCTGGTTCGGTCACACAACCGCTCAGGACAAAACTAGGCTGGAAAGGGTAGTACGCAGAGCATCACGAATCATAGGCTGCAGTCTCCCTTCACTTTCTTCACTCTTCTCCACCAGAATAATCAGGAAGGCTAAAAACATCATAGCAGATCACTCTCACCCCGCTCACCACCTCTTTCATCTCCTCCCATCAGGAAGAAGATATAGAAGTATTAAGACCTCCACATCACATTACAGTAACAGCACCTACCCTCTGGTTATCAGAAATCTCAACTTGCACTCAAGATAACAGCACTCCAACAACTGTATGCACTGTGCACTTTCACTGTCTACTGTTTTACTGTCTACTGGGTATTGTTTTTTGTTTATTGTCGGTTGTCCATTGTCTGTGTTTTTTTCTTTTCTGTGCTTATGTTGTCTGCCCTCTATGTCTTCTTTGTCTGAGATGTACCAAGACAAATTCCAATCAACCTAGGTTGACATGGCAATAAATGTATTGAATCTTGAACTACACTACAGACAGACAGGTGTACTACACTACAGACAGACAGGTGTATGACACTACAGACAGACAGGTGTGTGTACCTTCCATTCTTTGGGGTCCAGTGTCCTCAGCAGTGGGTGCTCCTCCAGCTGAAGGTCTTCATCCTCGGACTCCTCCGACAGCTCCTCCTCATCCTCCAACTCCTGGAAGGAGGCTGACACATTCCTGTTCCTCCGCCTCACGAAGGCCTCGAACCAGCGCCCCACTGGTTCCACCTGGATGTGTACAGAGGCTGCACCCCCCCCCCCACACACGTTACCACACACTGGAGTCCCGTCTGGTGGCAATGCTTCTAACAAGGTTTGGAGCAGACTGGATCTCAGGCCGCTCTAGTGGTTGAGGGGTTCTGGGTCTGATCTCCACCTGTAGGCACCCATGGCCAGATGCCATAACCCCTACCTCGTCTGCAAATTGTGAGTAGTAATAGTAATAGTTCCGTTTACAAAAAATAAAGGCAAATGAGATGACCCTTAATACGGACCAGGTCCCTCTAGCTAATCGGTACTGAGCCGACATGACGATAACCGGTCAAGTAAAGACCGTACGTTGCAGTGAGCAGTAGATCTGAAGACTCCACGGAGGAATAGCAACGCCCTGACGCCATGTCATCGTTGAAACAATAACCCGACAACATTGAAGTATTCTACAGTATTCTAAAGTATGACACATGCAGCAGTAGCCTATAGTAGGACATAATAGCCGGTGTGTTGTTAGCTTGGCCCCGTGGGGAGGCTCACCGGGTACGGCCTCGAACACCACGGTACTGTCTGCTTCTTTGGCCTCCAGCAACATGTCTTCAGAGGAGGCTACACGGGCATGGAGGGGATCCGGCTGGTTCTGAGAGGTCTGGAGCGCTGGTGTCGGCCCGGTCACTCAGCAGCACATGGGCCTCGGGACCTGGAGCAGAGGGTGGTGCGACGCCGTAAAGGTTCCGCCATCTCGGATGATTGTTTCCGGGACACTTTATTTTTCCTTCTTAGCAAATGAAGCAGAACTTCATCTTCACTTGATTTCAGTCATAAGAAATATTTAAAGTTCAATAATGACACAAAAAACATGCATACATTGATGTACACAGTTTGATGATTACATGTTCAATATTTTATTCAACACACGTGTCTGTCCGATTTGTACAGTTGATTGAAAATACATAAATCATACAGATATATTTTAACAGTAACCATATCATCAGCGTCATTATTATTATTATTATTATTATTATTATTATTATTATCATCGATCATACGATACTGATCCAACGGAAACTAAACCCCGACACATACTTCCGGTAGCCAGTGAGGAAGCCGGAAACTCAAACCTGCTGCGTAATTGTTCCCAAAGCCACTCTTTTCTTCTCGTCTGAAAGTCTTTCTTCAGTCTTCAGCCATGCCGGACTACCTGGGGGGTGACCAGAGGAAAGTGAAGGAAGAACCGAAGGAGGACGCGCCTATCAGAGGTTCTTTATTTTATACTAGTCACAATGTTTTTATTAACATCTTGCTGCTAGCAAACAGGAGCTACTCAGGAAGCTAACCATTAGCAACAACCGTTTAAGTCATCCAGACCATAATAATGGCCATAATAACCAGAGTACACTACAGGCGCACTGCTGGCAGCTGTTTAGTTTGACGACGAAAGTCGGAGAAAGTTCTTTTGTGTTTCAGCAAAGAACGAACTGTGTGTGTGTGTGTTCCTCCAACAGCTTTGGACGAGGGAGACATCGCTCTACTGAAGACATATGTAAGTACCATACAAGCCAAGCAGGTAGGATGCAGGCCAGGTGTGGAGGCCAGGTAGATGCTGACCTCCTGCTGTCCACAGGGCCAGAGCACGTACTCCAGACAGATCAAGCAGGTGGAGGATGACATCCAGCAGCTGCTTAAGAAGATCAATGAGCTCACAGGTAGAAATCTCCTCTTTTATCATCAGCTCATGCAAGACCAGGTCATGTTTTATTAAGTATCTCAGCAGTTTGTCATTTGAATCATTTCAATATACAATCTGTAAGGTTGTCTAACCAACCGACCCCGGATGCCCCATCTGGGATTAACAAAGGGCTATTTTCTACATCTCTAAAGGCAAAGCCTTCCCCCTGTGGATACCAGATGGTTCCTTCTATGTTGTGTCATGTTATGACACAACATAGAAGGAACCATCTATGTTGTGTCATGTTATGACACCGGAGGCTGATGGTGTGTTTCAGGCATCAAGGAGTCAGACACAGGCCTGGCCCCACCCGCACTCTGGGATCTGGCTGCAGACAAGCAGACGCTGCAGAGCGAACAGCCGCTCCAGGTCGCCAGGTACTGACCTTTAACCTCATGGCACGACCACCACTCACCAACACCCAATCTGGTGGCATGACTGAGCCCCTAACCCCCTCAAACAGTCCCCTTGGTGCAGCTTCTTCCTGTGTGTTGGAGCACCACTGTGTCCTACAGTCTGTTTGTGTTGACAGATGCACCAAGATAATCAACGCAGACTCCGAGGACCCAAAGTACATCATCAATGTGAAGCAGTTTGCCAAGTTTGTGGTGGACCTGAGTGACCAGGTGGCCCCCACAGACATCGAGGAGGGGATGAGGGTGGGGTAAGATCTCTCACCCGTCCTGACACCGTCCTGCGGTTGGGCTGATGGACTTGGTCATGTGATGTCACTCTTGGTGATGATGTGGACCACTTCAGTGTCCTGCCATTGACTCCTAACAGGAAGTGATTTCCTCCCTCAGTGTTGACAGGAATAAGTACCAGATCCACATCCCCCTGCCACCCAAGATCGACCCCACGGTCACCATGATGCAGGTACGACTGCTCGCTCCTGGGGCTTGTGACCCAAGAGTGACAGCTGAAGTGTGTGCTGATGGTGTTCATGTCACCCCTGCAGGTGGAGGAGAAGCCTGACGTGACCTACAGCGACGTGGGCGGCTGTAAGGAGCAGATCGAGAAGCTGAGGGAGGTGGTGGAGACGCCCCTGCTGCACGTGAGTCTCACACACCCTCCTGTCTGTGGTGTGTACCCTCCTGTCTGTGGTGTGTACCCTCCTGTCTGTGGTGTGTACCCTCCTGTCTGGTCTTTACCCTCCTGTCTGTGGTCTGTACCCTCCTGTCTGTGGTCTGTACCCTCCTGTCTGGTCTGTACCCTCCTGTCTGGTCTGTACCCTCCTGTCTGTGGTCTGTACCCTCCTGTCTGTGGTCTGTACCCTCCTGTCTGGTCTGTACCCTCCTGTCTGTGTACCCTCCTGTCTGTGTACCCTCCTGTCTGTGTACCCTGCTGTCTGTGGTCTGTACCCTCCTGTCTGTGGTCTGTACCCTCCTGTCTGTGTACCCTCCTGTCTGTGTGTACCCTCCTGTCTTTGGTGTGTACCCTCCTGTCTGTGGTGTGTACCCTCCTGTCTGTGGTCTGTACCCTCCTGTCTGTGGTCTGTACCCTCCTGTCTGTGTGTACCCTCCTGTCTGTGGTGTGTACCCTCCTGTCTGTGGTGTGTACCCTCCTGTCTGTGGTGTGTACCCTCCTGTCTGTGGTGTGTACCCTCCTGTCTAGTAATGTGCGATATAAACAATATACGATATAAACGATAAAAAATGGCCTACGATAGAGATTTTAATTCTATGCTCTATCGCAATAACGCATGTTGATGACACAATCTACCTGCGAAATTTACAGCCACACAACCGGCTGCAACGCATCATCGTCATCTTCATCAACAGTCATTTTCAAAAGGTGCTCCTTACAATAGGCCCACGATGGATTGAAATGACAAGGGCCATAATTGTTTAAGGACATGGTCCCTTTTCAAACGGTAGAGAGACGCGGCTTTACAGCCATGATCAGAGCTATTGATCCACGATACGATGTGCCTAGCCACAAATACTTTACAGAAACAGAGATACCAAAATTGTATGCCGAGCTCTGCGAAAAGGTTGAAAAAGAGCTGAGTGACTTGAAATACTTTGCCACTACGACGGACCTGTGGTCAAGCCGTACCATGGAGCGTTTCCTAAGCCTGACACTTTACTATATGACTAAATCACTTTATTCCTTAGGGTCTATGTAACCTGTTCTGAAATGGTTCTATTATAATTTATATATCGTGATATGTATTGTTATCGCAAGAGGCCACAATATATATCGCAATATGGATTTTACGCCATATCGCCCATCCCTACTCCTGTCTGTGGTGTGTACCCTCCTGTCTGTGGTCTGTACCCTCCTGTCTGTGGTGTGTACCCTCCTGTCTGTGGTGTGTACCCTCCTGTCTCTGTACCCTCCTGTCTGTGGTGTGTACCCTCCTGTCTGTGGTGTGTACCCTCCTGTCTGTGGTCTGTACCCTCCTGTCTGTGGTGTGTACCCTCCTGTCTGTGGTCTGTACCCTCCTGTCTGGTGTGTACCCTCCTGTCTGTGGTGTGTACCCTCCTGTCTGTGGTGTGTACCCTCCTTTCTGTGTACCCTCCTGTCTGTGGTGTGTACCCTCCTGTCTGTGGTCTGTACCCTCCTGTCTGTGTACCCTCCTGTCTGTGGTCTGTACCCTCCTGTCTGTGGTCTGTACCCTCCTGTCTGTGTACCCTCCTGTCTGTGTACCCTCCTGTCTGTGGTCTGTACCCTCCTGTCTGTGGTCTGTACCCTCCTGTCTGTGTACCCTCCTGTCTGTGTACCCTCCTGTCTGTGGTGTGTATTGCCTAACGAGGGGGCGTGGCCTGTCTCTCCCTGCAGCCTGAGAGGTTTGTGAACCTGGGCATTGAGCCCCCTAAAGGCGTGCTGCTGTTCGGGCCCCCCGGCACCGGGAAGACCCTGTGTGCCCGGGCCGTGGCCAACCGCACAGACGCCTGCTTCATCAGGGTCATCGGGTCCGAGCTGGTCCAGAAGTACGTGGGAGAGGTGAGTCAGCGCCCTCCGCCTGGTCCCCCCGGGGGTCCGGGGGCAGCGCTCCAACCTGTTGTGTCTGCAGGGGGCCCGGATGGTGAGGGAGCTGTTTGAGATGGCCCGGACCAAGAAGGCCTGCCTCATCTTCTTTGACGAGATCGACGCCATCGGAGGTAAGACCGGAGCCCAGAACCCGGGCCCCAGTGGTCCGGACGGGGTGTTGACCACGTGTATCCTCCAGGGGCGCGGTTTGACGACGGAGCGGGCGGAGACAACGAGGTCCAGCGCACCATGCTGGAGCTCATCAACCAGCTGGACGGCTTCGACCCCCGGGGGAACATCAAGGTCCTGATGGCCACCAACCGACCCGACACCCTGGACCCGGCCCTCATGAGACCCGGACGCCTCGACCGCAAGATCGAGTTCAGCCTCCCGGACCTGGAGGTGGGCCCGGGGAGACTGTCGTCATGGGCGGTTACCGGGATGGTTACCGGGGAGACTGTCGTCATGGGTGGTTACCGGGATGGTTACCGGGGCGGTTACCGGGGCGGTTACCGGGGAGACTGTCGTCATGGGCGGTTACCGGGGCGGTTACCGGGGCGGTTACCGGGGAGACTGTCGTCATGGGCGGTTACCGGGAAGACTGTCGTCATGGGCGGTTACCGGGGAGACTGTCGTCATGGGCGGTTACCGGGGAGACTGTCGTCATGGGTGGTTACCGGGGCAGTTACCGGGGAGACTGTCGTCATGGGCGGTTACCGGGGCGGTTACCAGGGAGACTGTCGTCATGGGTGGATACCGGGGAGACTGTCGTCATGGGTGGTTACCGGGGAGTCTGTCGTCATGGGCGGTTACCGGGGAGACTGTCGTCATGGGTGGTTACCGGGGCAGTTACCGGGGAGACTGTCGTCATGGGCGGTTACCGGGGCGGTTACCAGGGAGACTGTCGTCATGGGCGGTTACCGGGGAGACTGTCGTCATGGGCGGTTACCGGGGAGACTGTCGTCATGGGTGGTTACCGGGGCAGTTACCGGGGAGACTGTCGTCATGGGCGGTTACCGGGGCGGTTACCAGGGAGACTGTCGTCATGGGTGGATACCGGGGAGACTGTCGTCATGGGTGGTTACCGGGGAGTCTGTCGTCATGGGCGGTTACCGGGGGAGACTGTCGTCATGGGTGGTTACCGGGGCGGTTACCGGGGAGACTGTCGTCATGGGCGGTTACCGGGGCGGTTACCAGGGAGACTGTCGTCATGGGTGGATACCGGGGAGACTGTCGTCATGGGCGGTTACCGGGGGAGACTGTCGTCATGGGCGGTTACCGGGGAGACTGTCGTCATGGGCGGTTACCAGGGGAGACTCCTCATAAGCGGTTACCGGGGAGACTGTCGTCATGGGCGGTTACCGGGGGAGACTGTCGTCGTGGGCGGTTACCGGGGAGACTGTCGTCATGGGCGGTTACCGGGGAGACTGTCGTCATGGGCGGTTACCGGGGAGACGGTTCAAAGTTCCTCCTCTTTTCCATGCAGGGTCGCACTCACATCTTCAAGATCCACGCTCGCTCCATGAGCGTGGAGAGGGACATCCGCTTTGAGCTGCTGGCTCGCCTCTGTCCCAACAGCACAGGTAGGCTGACCCCTCTGTCCCAACAGCACAGGTAGGCTGACCCCTCTGTCCCAACAGCACAGGTAGGCTGACCCCTCTGTCCCAACAGCACAGGTAGGCTGACCCCTCTGTCCCAACAGCACAGGTAGGCTGACCCCTCTGTCCCAACAGCACAGGTAGGCTGACCCCTCTGTCCCAACAGCACAGGTAGGCTGACCCCTCTGTCCCAACAGTAGAGGTAGGCTGACCCCTCTGTCCCAACAGCACAGGTAGGCTGACCCCTCTGTCCCAACAGTAGAGGTAGGCTGACCCCTCTGTCCCAACAGTAGAGGTAGGCTGACCCCTCTGTCCCAACAGCACAGGTAGGCTGACCCCTCTGTCCCAACAGTAGAGGTAGGCTGACCCCTGACCCCTGATGTGGGCTCCCCCAGAGCAACCCTCTTTTTTTTTAGGATTAACAACAAAGTAACAAGACAGATGTCCAGTGTAATTCCTACTTCCTAGGTTTTAGGGGTAGGGTGGTAAAGGCCTGTGTGGGCTTTGGGACGCTCAGACACAGGGGGGGCCCTAGGAGACAGGCCTGGTGACCTCAGTGACCTCAGTGTTAGGAGACAGTGAGGTGACCTCAGTGACCTCAGTGTTAGGAGACAGTGAGGTGACCTCAGTGTTAGGAGACAGGCCTGGTGACCTCAGTGACCTCAGTGTTAGGAGACAGTGAGGTGACCTCAGTGTTAGGAGACAGTGAGGTGGCAGGTCATAGGTCAGGGTGACCCCAGGCTGCTTGTGTTTCAGGCGCTGAGATCCGCAGCGTGTGTACGGAGGCCGGCATGTTTGCCATCCGGGCGCGGAGGAAGATCGCCACGGAGAAGGACTTCCTGGAGGCCGTCAACAAGGTCATCAAGTCCTATGCCAAGTTCAGCGCCACTCCCAGATACATGACCTACAACTAGGCTGTCAGCTCTACTTCACACTGCATTGTTCTGAAAACTAATAAAGTTTAGTCCACATTTTGTGTCTGAATCACTGAGTTCACGTCATTGTAAAGTGTTTTAATGCTATTGTCAAAGGGAGGTCACAACATGGAGCACAGTACATGAGTAGAACTGCAGAAGAAACTGGCCTGCCAGCCTGCCCTGGGGCAAGGCACACTGTCCTCCACCAGGCGCTGCTGGTGCAGACCCCTCTCAGGTACCATGAATAGAAGGCTGCGTGTTCTGAATGGCTACATAATGACAGTGTTCTGGCTCCAGGAGGTTCAGTTCAGTCAGGAGGAACACTCCGGGCCACACATACAATACCACAGCTTTAGGCAGTTTAAAGTCTGCAGCAACAGTCTTCAGTATTAGTCTATCAAAAGTCTGCAGCAATAGTCTCCAGCAACAGTCTTCAGTATTAGTCTACCAAAAGTCTGCAGCAATAGTCTCCAGCAACAGTCTTCAGTATTAGTCTATCAAAAGTCTGCAGCAATAGTCTCCAGCAACAGTCTTCAGTATTAGTCTATCAAAAGTCTCCAGCAACAGTCTTCAGTATTAGTCTATCAAAAGTCTGCAGCAATAGTCTCCAGCAACAGTCTTCAGTATTAGTCTATCGATAGACTGTATCAAGTCTCCAGCAATAGTCTTAAGTGTTAGTCTATCAAAAGTCTTCAGCAATTGTGGAATTGTCTTAAGTAAAGGTTTTGACTTGATGACATGTTGTAACTACAGTGTCAAACTACAAATATCTCCCTCTGTATAAATTTTATGTTTTCGGTAGAAAAGTAAGCAGACAAATCTCTAATGTACAGTTATTGAATTTCTTTCATTATTTTTGATCATTTGTGTCACTAAAGCCCTGACTCCAACTTGGCTTAAAACAAACGCACTGCTGAAGTCTTCCTCAGTCAGACCCGTCATGTGCTGCTGCTGCCATTGGTGGCTGGGGGCTGGGCCGGGTCGCTGGGCCGCGCCGGGCCGCTGGGCCGGCTGTGCAGAACAGCGTCGTGCACGGTGGGGAACACCATGTCTGGGGTCACCGCCCCGCTGAAGAACTGCAGAGTCTCCAGCTGAGACAGCACGGGTCCTGGAGGTCAGGGTTCATAGGTCAGGGCTATGACAAGTACAAGACAACCACAGAGTACCATAGTGGTCAGGGTGTTCCCACCCCAAAGGTTCTGGGTTTGATCCCCTCTGTCCAAACCCTACCTGTAGACCTGCTAGAGCAGGATGACCTAACCCTACCTGTAGACCTGCTAGAGCAGGATGACCTAACCCTACCTGTAGGCCTCCTAGAGCAAGATGACCCCTAACCCTACCTGTAGACCTGCTAGAGCAGGATGACCCCTAATCCTACCTGTAGGCCTCCTAGAGCAGGATGACCCCTAACCCTACCTGTAGACCTGCTAGAGCAGGATGATCTAACCCTACCTGTAGGCCTCCTAGAGCAAGATGACCCCTAACCCTACCTGTAGGCCTCCTAGAGCAGGATGACCTCTAACCCTACCTGTAGGCCTTCTAGAGCAGGGTGACCCCTAACCCTACCTGTAGACCTCCTAGAGCAGGGTGACCCCTAACCCTACCTGTAGGCCTCCTAGAGCAGGGTGACCCCTAACCCTACCTGTAGGCCTCCTAGAGCAGGGTGACCCCTAACCCTACCTGTAGGCCTCCTAGAGCAGGATGACCCCTAACCCTACCTGTAGGCCTCCTAGAGCAGGGTGACCCCTAACCCTACCTGTAGGCCTCCTAGAGCAGGGTGACCCCTAACCCTACCTGTAGGCCTCCTAGAGCAGGATGACCCCTAACCCTACCTGTAGACCTGCTAGAGCAGGATGACCCCTAACCCTACCTGTAGGCCTCCTAGAGCAGGGTGACCCCTAACCCTACCTGTAGGCCTCCTAGAGCAGGGTGACCCCTAACCCTACCTGTAGGCCTCCTAGAGCAGGGTGACCCCTAACCCTACCTGCGGTGTGCTAAATGACTAAACAGTGGAATAGTTATGCAACATTTCAAGGCTTACTGTTGCATGCAGCTATGAAAACACCAACATCAACTGCTGCAAACTCCTTGATCATCTGCAGAAACACAGAAAACACACAATGAACAAGTCATCCTGACACCTAACTAACCCTGACACTAACTAACCCTGACACCAATTTATCCTGACGCTAACTAACCCCAACACCTAACTAACCCCGACACTAACTAACCCCGACATTAATTAACCCTGACACAACCTAACCCTGACACTAATTTACCCTGACGCTAACTAACCCCGACACCTAACTAACCCTGACAGTAACAAGCCCTGACACAAACTAGCCCTGACACTAACTAGCCCTGAAACTAACTAACCCTGACACAAACTAACCCTGACACTAACTAGCCCTGACACTAACTAACCCTGACACTAACGAACCCTGACACTAACTAACCCTGACAATAACGAACCCTGACACTAACTAACCCTGACAATAACGAACCCTGACACTAACTAACCATGACACTAACTAGCCCTGACACTAACTAACCCTGACACTAACTAACCCTGACACTAACTAACCCTGACAATAACGAACCCTGACACTAACTAGCCCTGACACCAACTAACCCTGACACTAACTAACCCTGACACTAACTAACCCTGACAATAACGAACCCTGACACTAACTAGCCCTGACACCAACTAACCCTGACACTAACTAACCCTGACACTAACTAACCCTGACAATAACGAACCCTGACACTAACTAACCATGACACTAACTAGCCCTGACACTAACTAGCCCTGACACTAACTAACCCTGACACTAACTAACCCTGACACTAACTAACCCTGACAATAACGAACCCTGACACTAACTAGCCCTGACACTAACTAACCCTGACACTAACTAACCCTGACACTAACTAACCCTGACACTAACTAGCCCTGACACTAACTAGCCCTGACACTAACTAACCCTGACACTAACTAGCCCTGACACTAACTAGCCCTGACACTAACTAGCCCTGACACTAACTAACCCTGACACTAACTAGCCCTGACACTAACTAACCCTGACACTAACTAGCCCTGACACTAACTAACCCTGACACTAACTAACCCTGACACTAACTAGCCCTGACACTAACTAACCCTGACACTAACTAACCCTGACACTAACTAACCCTGACACTAACTAACCCTGACAGCACCAACTCTCAGGACACACACCAGGACTTACGGCAGTGATGGCCTTTGCTCCAACAGTGTCCACAAAGTTGACGGGGCTCCAGTCCAGGATGAGGGTGTGGACCGCCGGCCCCCCTGGGGCTGCAGCCGGCCCGTTCCTCTGCTCCATCTCCTGGCTCTGGGACAACAACTCACGGCTCACCCCTGGAACCTTTAAAGGACCCGCCTGCCTTAGAGCGACTCCCTGGTGGAGCCAGTGAGTCAGTCAACAGACTGACCAGCTAGCATCCGCTTTGAGGATTAGCTTTAGACTGGGAGAGGGCAGGGCTGGGGAGCCAGTTGTTTAGGTTTACACTGTTACACTCTTAAACGGGTCATTTGAGGGTTCACATTAGGGATGTTTAGGTTAAGAGGGTTAGGGTTCTGGTCAGAGGAGTTAGGGTTCTGGTCAGAGGTGTTAGGGTTCTGGTCAGAGGAGTTAGGGTTCTAGTCAGAGGAGTTAGGGTTCTGGTCAGAGGAGTTAGGGTTCTAGTCAGAGGTGTTAGGGTTCTGGTCAGAGGAGTTAGGGTTCTGGTCAGAGGTGTTAGGGTTCTGGTCAGAGGAGTTAGGGTTCTAGTCAGAGGAGGCATTACTGGGCCATCTGGGCTTGGACCAGAGGTGTGGAGGCTGACTGGTCCTTTAAAGAGCAACAGGAACAGCTGAGCCCACGACCCTTGACCCCTGGACCATGGTTCATCAATCAACAGATTTGACTGATTTACCAGAGGGCCAGAGGGCTCAGGTGTGCGTATGTAGCAGACCTTCTGGAATCAACACAGAGACACTGCTGGCTCCTGGAGAAGACTCGTCAATAGCTGACCACATTTCTTTAGCTTTGCTCAGCAAACAAAACACAGTGTTGGAATTTGTGCACAAGTGTTTGCAATGTGTCTGTCTGTGTGTATCTGTGTGTGTCTGTGTGTGTCTGTGTGTCTCTGTGTGTGTCTGTGTGTGTCTGTGTGTGTCTGTGTATCTGTGTGTGTCTGTGTGTGTCTGTGTGTATCTGTGTGTGTCTGTGTGTGTCTGTGTGTGTCTGTGTGTGTCTGTGTGTCTGTGTGTGTCTGTGTGTGTCTGTGTGTGTGTCTGTGTGTGTCTGTGTGTATCTGTGTGTGTCTGTGTGTGTGTGTCTGTGTGTGTCTGTGTGTGTGTCTGTGTGTGTCTGTGTGTGTCTGTGTGTACGTATCTGTGTGTGTCTGTGTGTATCTGTGTGTATCTGTGTGTGTCTGTGTGTGTCTGTGTGTATCTGTGTGTACGTATCTGTGTGTATCTGTGTGTGTCTGTGTGTATCTGTGTGTATCTGTGTGTGTCTGTGTGTGTCTGTGTGTGTCTGTGTGTGTCTGTGTGTGTGTCTGTGTGTGTCTGTGTGTGTCTGTGTGTACGTATCTGTGTGTGTCTGTGTGTGTCTGTGTGTACGTATCTGTGTGTGTCTGTGTGTCTGTGTGTGTCTGTGTGTGTCTGTGTGTCTGTGTGTATCTGTGTGTGTCTGTGTGTGTCTGTGTGTGTCTGTGTGTGTCTGTGTGTATCTGTGTGTGTCTGTGTGTATCTGTGTGTGTCTGTGTGTATCTGTGTGTGTCTGTGTGTGTCTGTGTGTGTGTGTGTGTGTCTGTGTGTCTGTGTGTGTCTGTGTGTGTCTGTGTGTATCTGTGTGTGTCTGTGTGTATCTGTGTGTGTCTGTGTGTGTCTGTGTGTGTGTGTGTCTGTGTGTGTCTGTGTGTGTCTGTGTGTGTCTGTGTGTGTGTGTCTGTGTGTGTCTGTGTGTGTCTGTGTGTGTATCAGTTCTGTGGTGCCCTGACCCCCCCAGATGTGTACCCAACAGGTCCAGCTCACCGCAGTGCTGGAGGAGTCGTCGGCCGTCTCCTCCTCCTTCTTCACCAGGAGCCTCTGTTGAGCCAGCATGGCTGAGGGGTCCATGCCAGTCTGCCCACAGGGAGACCCCATAGTGAGACCCCACAGTGAGACCTCATAGTGAGACCTCACAGTGAGACCTCATAGTGAGACCTCATAGTGAGACCTCATAGTGAGACCTCATAGTGAGACCCCATAGTGAGACCTCATAGTGAGACCTCATAGTGAGACCTCATAGTGAGACCTCATAGTGAGACCTCATAGTGAGACCCCACAGTGAGACCTCATAGTGAGACATCATAGTGAGACCTCATAGTGAGACCTCATAGTGAGACCTCATAGTGAGACCCCACAGTGAGACCTCATAGTGAGACCCCACAGTGAGACCTCATAGTGAGACCTCACAGTGAGACCTCATAGTGAGACCTCATAGTGAGACCCCACAGTGAGACCTCATAGTGAGACCCCACAGTGAGACCCCACAGTGAGACCTCATAGTGAGACCTCATAGTGAGACCTCACAGTGAGACCTCATAGTGAGACCTCATAGTGAGACCTCATAGTGAGACCTCATAGTGAGACCCCACAGTGAGACCCCACAGTGAGACCTCATAGTGAGACCTCATAGTGAGACCCCACAGTGAGACCCCACAGTGAGACCCCACAGTGAGACCTCATAGTGAGACCTCATAGTGAGACCTCACAGTGAGACCCCACAGTGAGACCCCACAGTGAGACCCCACAGTGAGACCTCATAGTGAGACCTCATAGTGAGACCTCATAGTGAGACCCCACAGTGAGACCCCACAGTGAGACCTCATAGTGAGACCTCACAGTGAGACCCCACAGTGAGACCCCACAGTGAGACCCCACAGTGAGACCTCACAGTGAGACCTCATAGTGAGACCTCATAGTGAGACCTCATAGTGAGACCTCA
>JAXIVH010000022.1:27500-72500 GCA_036785325.1 Urophycis tenuis | reverse complement strand
GTACCTCTGTACGTGTGTGTGTGTGTGTACCTCTGTACGTGTGTGTGTGTGTGTGTACCTCTGTACGTGTGTGTGTGTGTGTGTGTGTGTGTGTGTGTACCTCTGTACGTGTGTGTGTGTGTGTGTGTGTGTACCTCTGTACGTGTGTGTGTGTGTGTGTGTGTGTGTGTACCTCTGTACATGTGTGTGTGTGTGTGTGTGTGTACCTCTGTACGTGTGTGTGTGTGTGTGTACCTCTGTACGTGTGTGTGTGTGTGTGTGTGTACCTCTGTACGTGTGTGTGTGTGTGTGTGTGTGCGTGTGTGTACCTGGGTCTTCCCCCCAGTGCTCTCCTGCACCAGGCTGCGAGACATGGAGCAGGAGATGGCGAACGTCTGGAAGAACGAACTCACAAAGTTACACAAACCCAGCGCCAGCAGCTCCTGAAACACACACACACACACACACAGTTACTACACACAGCATCACTACACATTCAGCTGTGAAGTCACACCAGGGTTAACCCTACACTGTCCTACAGGGGTTAACTGTCCTACCAGGGTTAACTCTACACTGTCCTACCAGGGTTAACTGTCCTACCAGGGTTAACCCTACACTGTCCTACCAGGGTTAACTGTCCTACCAGGGTTAACACTACACTGTCCTACCAGGGTTAACACTACACTGTCCTACCAGGGTTAACCCTACACTGTCCTACCAGGGTTAACTGTCCTACCAGAGTTAACTGTCCTACCAGGGTTAACTGTCCTACCAGGGTTAACCCTACACTGTCCTACAGGGGTTAACTGTCCTACCAGGGTTAACTGTCCTACCAGGGTTAACCCTACACTGTCCTACCAGGGTTAACTGTCCTACCAGGGTTAACCCTACACTGTCCTACCAGGGTTAACTGTCCTACCAGGGTTAACCCTACACTGTCCTACCAGGG
The DNA here is from genome assembly GCA_036785325.1 of Urophycis tenuis. Lineage (NCBI taxonomy): Eukaryota > Metazoa > Chordata > Actinopteri > Gadiformes > Phycidae > Urophycis > Urophycis tenuis. Next base: position 71,572 of record JAXIVH010000022.1, on the reverse strand, counting down.
TTAACTGTCCTACCAGGGTTAACACTACACTGTCCTACCAGGGTTAACACTACACTGTCCTACCAGGGTTAACTGTCCTACCAGGGTTAACACTACACTGTCCTACCAGGGTTAACCCTACACTGTCCTACCAGGGTTAACCCTACACTGTCCTACCAGGGTTAACTGTCCTACCAGGGTTAACACTACACTGTCCTACCAGGGTTAACTGTCCTACCAGGGTTAACACTACACTGTCCTACCAGGGTTAACTGTCCTACCAGGGTTAACACTACACTGTCCTACCAGGGTTAACTGTCCTACCAGGGTTAACCCTACACTGTCCTACCAGGGTTAACTGTCCTACCAGGGTTAACACTACACTGTCCTACCAGGGTTAACTGTCCTACCAGGGTTAACACTACACTGTCCTACCAGGGTTAACCCTACACTGTCCTACCAGGGTTAACTGTCCTACCAGGGTTAACCCTACACTGTCCTACCAGAGTTAACTGTCCTACCAGGGTTAACCCTACACTGTCCTACCAGGGTTAACTGTCCTACCAGGGTTAACACTACACTGTCCTACCAGGGTTAACACTACACTGTCCTACCAGGGTTAACCCTACACTGTCCTACCAGGGTTAACTGTCCTACCAGGGTTAACCCTACACTGTCCTACCAGGGTTAACTGTCCTACCAGGGTTAACACTACACTGTCCTACCAGGGTTAACACTACACTGTCCTACCAGGGTTAACCCTACACTGTCCTACCAGGGTTAACTGTCCTACCAGGGTTAACACTACACTGTCCTACCAGGGTTAACTGTCCTACCAGGGTTAACACTACACTGTCCTACCAGGGTTAACCCTACACTGTCCTACCAGGGTTAACACTACACTGTCCTACCAGGGTTAACCCTACACTGTCCTACCAGGGTTAACACTAGCTCTGCTGTCCCGTTAGCAGCGTTATCCTCCAGTGTGGAATAAAACTGGTTATTACTGGTTATTTAACAGTTTTAACAGTTAATAAAAGTTATTAGGATGGCCTGATCTTCTGTCTCGACTCGACACACTCTTAACACTTCCTAAATAGCCATGATGAGGTGGTAGCAGACCCTGTAGTACAGAAGACATCTGAGGGAAATGCTTTCAAATTCATGGTTCATCTCTGGACTCTTTCTGGCAAAACTAAAGCAGATCTCTGTTAGCGCTACAGAGCTGACAGCCTGCTATACACCTGTATACCTGGTATATACGCACATACACCACGGCAAATACCATCTCTATGTCTGCTACACCATGAACTCAGTTTTCCTGAAATCATCCACAGCCAAAGATAAGTGGAGTCCAGAGGCTAAGAGGCTATGAGGACACTGAGTCCTGCAGTGAGCCTCTAATATGATCAGACTAGAGGCTACGAGGACACTGAGTCCTCTAGTGAGCCTCTAATATGATCAGACTAGAGGCTACGAGGACACTGAATCCTCTAGTGAGCCTCTAATATGATCAGACTAGAGGCTACGAGGACACTGAGTCCTGCAGTGAGCCTCTAATATGATCAGACTAGAGGCTACGAGGACACTGAGTCCTGCAGTGAGCCTCTAATATGATCAGACTAGAGGCTATGAGGACACTGAGTCCTGCAGTGAGCCTCTAATATGATCAGACTAGAGGCTATGAGGACACTGAGTCCTGCAGTGAGCCTCTAATATGATCAGACTAGAGGCTATGAGGACACTGAGTCCTCTAGTGAGCCTCTAATATGATCAGACTAGAGGCTACGAGGACACTGAATCCTCTAGTGAGCCTCTAATATGATCAGACTAGAGGCTACGAGGACACTGAGTCCTGCAGTGAGCCTCTCATATGATCAGACTAGAGGCTCCGAGGACACCGAGTCCTCCAGTGAGCCTCGGGGCGTGGCCTCTGTTGCCGTGGCGATGGGTCACCTGGTTTCCGTCCACGCTGTACCCGTGCTTGAGGGCGAAGGTCTTGGCCATGGAGATGGCCATGGAGAAGCCGACCACGGCGATGGCCAGGGAGTCCATGGCCAGGCGGGGGAAGAGGTGGAATTGGGGGAGGGCAGGAGGGAGGAGCCTAGAAACAGCCCCTCATTAATATTCATGATCTGAAGTCCCCTCCCACCCCTGAGGCGCGGTGATGTCACCGTGGTCCCAGTGAGCCCCTCTGTCTCACCCGGTGGGGATGCGGCCCACCACGGCCACCCCGTGCTGCTCCCACAGGCCCAGGCCGGAGGACATCGCCGTGGCAACGATGACCACAATGATCTCCCCGGGCAGCGGGACGGGCATCCGGACCTTGCACCTCTCGTTCAGCTGCTTCACGCCGTACAGGAACGCCATGCAGGCCACGCCCACACCCACCGTCACCACGTTGGTGCTGCCCACATCACGCAGCACTGCCACCAGGCTCTGCACACACAGACACACCTGTAAACCTGTATGTGTGTGTATGTATGTATGTATGTATGTGTGTGTGTGGGCCTGTGTGTGGGCCTGTATGTGTGTGTGTGTGTGTGTGTGTGTGTGTGTGTGTGTGTGTGTGTGTGTGTGTGCGTGCGTGCGTATGTATGTATGTGTGGGCCTGTGTGTATGTGTGTGTGTGTGTGTGTGTGTGTGTGTGTGTGTGTCTGTATGTGTGTGTGTCTGTATGTGTATGTGTGTGTGTGTGTGTGTGTGTGTGTGTGTGTGTGTGTGTGTGTGTGTGTGTGTGTGTGTCTGTATGTGTGTGTCTGTGTGTGTGTGTGTGTGTGTCTGTGTCTGTCTGTGTGTGTGTGTGTGTGTGTGTCTGTATGTGTATGTGTGTGTGTGTGTGTGTGTGTGTGTGTCTGTATGTGTGTGTGTGTGTGTGTGTGTGTGTGTGTGTGTGTGTGTGTGTGTGTGTGTGTGTGTGTGTGTGTGTGTGTCTGTATGTGTGTGTGTGTACATACGTAGACGGCGGCCAGGGGTCCGCTGTAGCGCGGGGTCGTGACCCCCAGCAGGTACTTCAGCTGGGAGATGCAGACGTGGACGGCTGCTGCGGTGGTGAAGCCGCGGACCAGCGGCTCTGTCAGGTAGATGGAGACACAGCCCAGCCGCAGGGCCCCCAGCAGTAGCTGAGGACCAGACGTTACAACACTGAGGACCAGACGTTACAACACTGAGGACCAGACGTTACAACACTGAGGACCAGACGTTACAACACTGAGGACCAGACGTTACAACACTGAGGACCAGACGTTACAACACTGAGGACCAGACGTTACAACACTGAGGACCAGACGTTACAACGCTGAGGACCAGACGTTACAACACTGAGGACCAGACGTTACAACACCGAGGACCAGACGTTACAACACTGAGGACCAGACGTTACAACACTGAGGACCAGACGTTACAACACTGAGCACCAGACGTTACAACACTGAGGACCAGACGTTACAACACTGAGGACCAGCAGACATTACAACACCGAGGACCAGACGTTACAACACCGAGGACCAGACGTTACAACACCGAGGACCAGACGTTACAACACTGAGGACCAGCAGACGTTACAACACTGAGGACCAGACGTTACAACACTGAGGACCAGACGTTACAACACTGAGGACCAGACGTTACAACACCGAGGACCAGACGTTACAACACTGAGGACCAGACGTTACAACACTGAGGACCAGACGTTACAACACCGAGGACCAGCAGACGTTACAACACCGAGGACCAGACGTTACAACACCGAGGACCAGACGTTACAACACCGAGGACCAGACGTTACAACACCGAGGACCAGACGTTACAACACTGAGGACCAGACGTTACAACACTGAGGACCAGACGTTACAACACCGAGGACCAGACGTTACAACACTGAGGACCAGCAGACGTTACAACACTGAGGACCAGAGGTTACAACACTGAGGACCAGCAGACGTTACAACACTGAGGACCAGACGTTACAACACTGAGGACCAGACGTTACAACACCGAGGACCAGACACCGAGGACCAGACGTTACAACACCTGAGGACCAGACGTTACAACACTGAGGACCAGACGTTACAACACTGAGGACCAGCAGACGTTACAACACTGAGGACCAGACGTTACAACACTGAGGACCAGCAGACGTTACAACACTGAGGACCAGACGTTACAACACTGAGGACCAGACGTTACAACACTGAGGACCAGACGTTACAACACTGAGCACCAGACGTTACAACACTGAGCACCAGACGTTACAACACTGAGGACCAGACGTTACAACACTGAGGACCAGACGTTACAACGCTGAGGACCAGACGTTACAACACTGAGGACCAGACGTTACAACACTGAGGACCAGACGTTACAACACTGAGGACCAGACGTTACAACACTGAGGACCAGAGGTTACAACACTGAGGACCAGCAGACGTTACAACACTGAGGACCAGACGTTACAACACTGAGGACCAGACGTTACAACGCTGAGGACCAGACGTTACAACACTGAGGACCAGACGTTACAACACTGAGGACCAGACGTTACAAAGCCGAGGACCAGACGTTACAACACCGAGGACCAGACGTTACAACACCGAGGACCAGACGTTACAACACTGAGGACCAGACATTACAACACTGAGGACCAGACGTTACAACACTGAGGACCAGACGTTACAACACTGAGGACCAGACGTTACAACACTGAGGACCAGACGTTACAACACTGAGGACCAGACGTTACAACACTGAGGACCAGACGTTACAACACTGAGGACCAGACGTTACAACACTGAGGACCAGACGTTACAACACTGAGGACCAGACGTTACAACACTGAGGACCAGACGTTACAACACTGAGGACCAGACGTTACAACACTGAGGACCAGACGTTACAACCAAGTTACAAAGAGCGATTAAAGTGCCAAGACATACAAAGTTGTTCAGCTCGGGGTCAGGGTCAGGGTCGGAGGTTAGGGTCAGAGTCAGGGTTAGGGTCAGAGTCAGGGTCGGGGTCAGGGTCAGGGGCTGACCTGTATGAGGCCCGTCAGCGTGGTGAGGGCTACAGCAACCTGCACCCTTTGGGCGTCGCGGGCCTCCAGGTCCAGAGTGGAGATGTTGCTGCCGTTGGCTGCAGGGAGCTGGAACATGGTGTCTGGAGCCTCACGCACCACCACCGCCCCGATCATCAGGCTCATCACCGCAAAGGTCCCTGTACACCACAGGAAGTCACACAGCGGGAAGTCACGCCACAGGAAGTCACATGACAGGAAGTCACTCCACAGGAAGTCACATGACAGGAAGTCACACCACAGGAAGTCACACCACAGGAAGTGCCACGTGACAGAAAGTGTACGTAGGCCTGCACGATTAATCAAATTTTCATCGTCATCGCGATGTGAACGTTTGCGATAAACACATCGCAAAAGCTGGTCTGAAATGCGATAAGTTTGCCACGCACACTCTGGACATCCTTATCCTTAAATCATCCTTAAATATTGTGGTTTGCAGTAACCCGACCCACCCTGTCAATTTAGGACCAACCCAGATATATATATTTTTTTTCCTTTGAGTCCGACCGCCTTGACGGTTGTAAACTTACGTTAAGACCGACCGTTGTTTTTACTCTTCAAACAACTAATACAACTACAATAACGTAGGCTACGTTCTTTCTTTTATATTCGCTTCATTGGTTCAATGGTTTGCTTGTCTGTTTTGATGGCTGTGGCTGCAGTAAAGAAAATGTTTGCGGAAACCGTTCAAAGTTATAGAAGGCTATAGTTATAACTTTAGTTATAGAAGTTATAGAAGGCTATAGTTATAACTTTGGGTTCAGGCCCCGTAGCAATAGGTCCTACATAAAACAATGCATTGAAATATCTCGACACCGCTATAACGTGATGTGTCGACTGATGTCAAGGAGACCACTAAACTGTTACTGGTTGAAGACCCAGTCAGTGACGTCACGATATGCAAATTAGTTTAAATTCATACCGACGTATTCACCATGACCAAAATTTTACTCTTTTCTTATTTATTATCGCAAGTCATATCATCATCACAATATTGAACAGTGTGATCGCACATCACACATTTTGCTGATATCGTGCAGGCCTACTACTGACTGATACTGAATGATAAAAGACAGACAATAGCTGTCATAAAGCACAAACTGAAGCCGTCATAAACAGACTACAATAAAGTAATACAAAAAAGGTTTCAACTTCAAGCTGCCGTGTGATGAAAGTTGTTTGCTGGTCCGTGCTCCCCTCAGTAGGGCAGGGAGGACTTACTGTACAACACAGTAGAAATGTTCAAACAAAGAGCTGCAATAAAGATAAGCATAATCTCTGGGCTACTGTGGAATGATTCTGCACTGATGCCTTGCTCCAGAGCTGGCTGATAGAGCTGGCTGATAGAGCGGCTGGAACAGCAGTGACTGAGACACTCCTCTGGACTCAGCAGGAAGCCAACACTGCTTCAGCTCTGACCTGACCTCTGACCCTGCAGCTCACCTACTGAGATGTGTCTGGACGTCCCGAAGAAGGTGTAGAGGAACACGGGGTAGAAGGAAGAGTACAGACCGTACACCGCAGGGACTGCTGCCAGCATGGCGTAGGCTAGACCTACACACACACACACACACACACACACACACACACACACACACACACACACACACACACACACACACACACACACACACACACACACACACACACACACACACACACACACACACACACACACACACACACACACACACCCCCTCTTGGTAAAAAGTTCCAAGGCAAACACTGCTCTGCTCTGCACAAACAGCCCCCCCCCCCGCCCTGGGGCCCTGTAGAGTGTTGGTAGAGTCAAACTGTAGTGTGTGTTGTGAGTGCTGCTGTGTTGGTAGAGTCAAACTGTAGTGTGTGTTGTGAGTGCTGCTGTGTTGGTAGTCAAACTGTAGTGTGTGTTGTGAGTGCTGCTGTGTTGGTAGAGTCAAACTGTAGTGTGTGTTGTGAGTGCTGCTGTGTTGGTAGAGTCAAACTGTAGTGTGTGTTGTGAGTGCTGCTGTGTTGGTAGTCAAACTGTAGTGTGTGTTGTGAGTGCTGCTGTGTTGGTAGAGTCAAACTGTAGTGTGTGTTGTGAGTGCTGCTGTGTTGGTAGAGTCAAACTGTAGTGTGTGTTGTGAGTGCTGCTGTGTTGGAGCAGTGTGTTTGGTGAACTACGGACCCTGGGGCAGCTGGACCACCCCGGTACTGAGTCCAGACACAGCGTCGTGGAACAGGAAGGACCTCACTGGGTATGAGGGCAGCCAGGACAGGATGGGGACCATGCCCAGCACGGCCCCGCGGGCACGCCCAGAGGAACACCTGGGGGTCAGAGGTCAGCCAGTGGATCATTCACACAGCAGCAGTCCGTCTGGCCGATCATTAACAGAGATTACTACACTAACAGAGTGCTACCGGCTTATTTAGCAGGAGGAGAGATACAGACAGGTCATTAAGGAGCAGACAGTACAGAGACAGGTCATTAAGGAGCAGGTAGGGGTTAGACAGTACAGAGACAGGTCATTAAGGAGCAGGTAGGGGTTAGACAGTACAGAGACAGGTAATTAAGGAGCAGGTAGGGGTTAGACAGTACAGAGACAGGTCATTAAGGAGCAGGTAGGGGTTAGACAGTACAGAGACAGGTCATTAAGGAGCAGGTAGGGGTTAGACAGTACAGAGATAGGTCATTAAGGAGCAGGTAGGGGTTAGACAGTACAGAGACAGGTCATTAAGGAGCAGGTAGGGATTAGACAGTACAGAGACAGGTCATTAAGGAGCAGGTAGGGGTTAGACAGTACAGAGATAGGTCATTAAGGAGCAGGTAGGGGTTAGACAGTACAGAGACAGGTCATTAAGGAGCAGGTAGGGATTAGACAGTACAGAGACAGGTCATTAAGGAGCAGGTAGGGGTTAGACAGTACAGAGACAGGTCATTAAGGAGCAGGTAGGGGTTAGACAGTACAGAGACAGGTCATTAAGGAGCAGGTAGGGGTTAGACAGTACAGAGACAGGTCATTAAGGAGCAGGTAGTGAGTGTGTTTCACCTGAGTTTCTGGGCCATCCTGTGTGTGAAGGAGGTTTCTCTCCTCCTACGGCGATGGAGGACCTCAGCTTGAAGGCGCCCCTCACTGAACGCCGGCCGCGTCACGCAGTAGGTGGGGGGGGCTTTGGCCACGCCCCCTTCCTCGTCCATGGTCAGGAGAGTCTGAGTCTGATGTCCTCTTTATGTCCGATTCTCATTCCTCAGAAACATATCATATAGGTGAACAGATACTGAGATATAATAGATGATGAATGAGTATGAGTAAATGAGTAATTCTTCTTATAGAAACAAGCGACAGAACATGAACTATAGATACAAGAGGCAGTACAGACATGTGTACCAGTAGAGAACACAGTAGACATGTGTAGTACCAGTAGAGAACACAGTAGACATGTGTACCAGTAGAGAACACAGTAGACATGTGTAGTACCAGTAGAGAACACAGTAGACATGTGTACCAGTAGAGAACACAGTAGACATGTGTACCAGTAGAGAACACAGTAGACATGTGTAGTACCAGTAGAGAACACAGTAGACATGTGTACCAGTAGAGAACACAGTAGACATGTGTAGTACCAGTAGAGAACACAGTAGACATGTGTACCAGTAGAGAACACAGTAGACATGTGCAGTACCAGTAGAGAACACAGTAGACATGTGCAGTACCAGTAGAGAACACAGTAGACATGTGTAGTACCAGTAGAGAACACAGTAGACATGTGCAGTACCAGTAGAGAACACAGTAGACATGTGTACCAGTAGAGAACACAGTAGACATGTGTAGTACCAGTAGAGAACACAGTAGACATGTGTACCAGTAGAGAACACAGTAGACATGTGTACCAGTAGAGAACACAGTAGACATGTGTAGTACCAGTAGAGAACACAGTAGACATGTGTACCAGTAGAGAACACAGTAGACATGTGCAGTACCAGTAGAGAACACAGTAGACATGTGTAGTACCAGTAGAGAACACAGTAGACATGTGTAGTACCAGTAGAGAACACAGTAGACATGTGCAGAAGCAGAAGTACGTGTGTACAAGTAGAGAACACGGTCGGTTTTAGTGGTCGGTTTCCTAACATCCATGCATTCAGAGAGGTTCGTACCTTAAGTACCAGCTGCTTACTGGACGGGTTCTCACCTCAGAACCAGCGGTGCTGCCACGAACCACACGGTCTGACAGAGGACGGACCAGAAGACGGACCAGAGGACGAACAGAGCAGCAGAACGTCCGACCAGCGCTTCTGATGAGAGACGACACCCGGGGGGAGGGGCGTGGCTACAGACACAGCGTCACACGTAACCACCACGTCACACGTCACTTCTACGTCATCACGTCACGGGGCGCATAGCCACGGATTCTATGGGTCTGTTTGATATCCAACGTAAATCATGTTCAACACTATCAAGCTTTATTAGGTTGGATATCAAATATTGATTTGAGCCCTCAATCGGTCAACAAAAAGAGACATTGTTTTTGTATGATACAAATGATAATGATTGTAAGAAACTTTATTTTGAACTTCTTCATTTTATATGGAGAAGGGTGTGAGTAAATTAAAAGCACTCAACAAGAGGTCAAAATAATCAGAACTATGTGGCACTGGGACAGCAAACTATTCAAACACGCATCTTAATGTAACTGCTACATGGAACCTCCATGGAAATAGTTTATTTTGTTCCTAACCGAATATTCAAAATAACCTCATACCTAAACTTACCATCTCTAACCTGTCTAAACTCATACCGAACTAACCTTCTCTTACGTCACAGCTAAACTAACCATCTCTAACCTGTCTAAACTCATACCGAACTAACCTTCTCTTACGTCACAGCTAAACTAACCATCTCTAACCTGTCTAAACTCATACCGAACTAACCTTCTCTTACGTCACAGCTAAACTAACCATCTCTAACCTGTCTAAACTCATACCGAACTAACCTTCTCTTACGTCACAGCTAAACTAACCATCTCTAACCTGTCTAAACTCATACCGAACTAACCTTCTCTTACGTCACAGCTAAACTAACCATCTCTAACCTGTCTAAACTCATACCGAACTAACCTTCTCTTACGTCACAGCTAAACTAACCATCTCTAAGTTGGAGACAGGAGGCTTCTCGGCCGTTCAGGGAGACAGACTGTGAGGCAGCATTCCACCGGGCGGGGCGCTACATCCTCCATCCACAGTTGTTACACCTAAGATAAGATAAGATATTCCTTTATTAATCCCCCTTAGGAGAAATTCACAGTGACCAGCAGTACAGGGGATAGATGTGCAGTAAGAGCCTGGCTAAGTCAATACACAATAAACAATAAATTAGATTAAATACGAGCTCTTAAGTCAGGTCGGTGACGAGTGAGTACCTGTATGCATACTAGTGTCCTTGATAGCTGTTTATGGTGCAAAATGCAAAGTAGATAGATAGTGCAAATATGCGGAAAGTGCAAGGTGCAAGATGTGCAAATGTATACAGGTATTCCAAGCTGGACAGTCTAGGACTGCAGACCTCACTGTGTAACTGGTTGTTGGACTTCCTGACCAGAAGACCGCAGGCAGTCAGGGTCGGCAGGAACGCATCCAGCACAATCATGCTGAACACAGGGGCCCCCCAAGGATGCGTGTTGAGTCCCCTTCTCTTCACCCTGCTGACCCACGACTGCACCCCATCCTTCAACAACAACCTCTTCGTCAAGTTTGCGGACGACACGACTGTGGTGGGACTCATCAACCACAACGATGAGTCAAACTACAGGGAAGAGGTGAGCCAGCTGGCCGTGTGGTGCAGGGACAACAATCTCTCTCTCAACGTGCAGAAGACGAAGGAGATTGTTGTCGACTTCCGGAGAGCCTCCACCCAGCACCCCCCACTGACCATCAACCTGTGCTGCTGTGGAGAGAGTGAGCAGCACCAAGTTCCTGGAGGTGCATCTCACTGAGGACCTCTCCTGGAGCTGCAACACCGCATCACTGGCCGGCAAAGCTCAGCAGCGCCTCTACTTTCTCTGCAAACTTCGGAGAGCGAGAGCACCTGCCCCCATCATGTTCTCCTTCTACCGGGGAACCACCGAGAGCATCCTGACCAGCTGCATCACTGTGTGGTACGGCGGCTGCACCGCATCCTGTAGGAAGACCCTGCAGCGCATAGTGAGAGCAGCTGAGAAGATCATCGGTGCTCCCCTCCCCTCCCTCGTGGACATCTACAATACACGCCTGGCCCGCAAAGCACTCAGCATTGCGGGTGACTCCACCCACCCCTCCCACTGCCTCTTCAACCTCCTGCCCTCTGGGAGGAGGATGAGGAGTCTCAAGGCAAGGACCAGCAGACTGAAGGACAGCTTCATCCACCAGGCGGTCAGGATGCTGAACTCCCACTCAGCACTGACCCCCCTTCTTTCTCTGCCCTCTGCCCCCACAAACATTGGACACTGACACCAGCCCTCCCCCCCCCCCCACACACACACACACACACCTCTGGACTTTAACCCCCTGGACTTTTAAGTCTCCCCCTGGACTTTAACCCCCCACCCATCCACCACCACACACCTGCTCACCACCATGCACAGCCCCACCTCCCCTACCACCTACCATCATGCACAGCCCCACCACCACCATGCACAGCCCCACCACCCGCCACCACCATGCACAGCCCCACCACCACTACCACCTACCATCATGCACAGCCCCACCACCCGCCACCACCATGCACAGCCCCACCACCCCTACCACCTACCACCATGCACAGCCCCACCACCCGCCACCACCATGCACAGCCCCACCACCCCCCTCCACCATGCCAACCCCACCACCCTCCACCACGCACACCCCCACCACCCCCCACCACCATGCACAGCCACTTTACACTTTGCACTTTAGTACTGTCCATAAATCAGTCCATATGTAAATCTGTTAAATAACTGTTCATAGCACTGTTTATACATTGTCACAACTGTTTATACTGTCCATACTGTTCACAATGTTCATTACGTCCATACTGTCTATTTATTACTATTACTGTCATTACCCCCATACTGCACCTCTTACTGTTTACTGTTTAATGTTTACAATTTGCACATCTTACTGTTTACTGTTTACCTTTTACTGTTTCAATGCCAATACTCGCGACCACTGTAGCATTTTTATTTTTATTTTTATTCTTATTCTTTAGATTTGATACCTATATTTTTTATATATTTATATTTAAATTGCATGCTGTCTTGCACCAGGGATTGAGGGAAACGGCATTTCGGTTCTTGTGTATGGCCTGTACATTCACGGATACTGACAATAAAGTTTACTTGAATCTTGAATCTTGAATCTTGAATCAGGTACAACATATGAATAGACCTGGAATAACAACGGCTAGGACACAGTCCACGGTGTGTGGTGTGGTGTATGTGAATGTGAAGTTCAGTCCATTCCATTTGTCTTTTGTCTGGTGGTGTTGGAGCTTCCTGAGCCTGATGGTTGGTGGGATGAGGGAGCGCCCAAGCACTTTGAGGCACTTGGCTGAGTGAGCATGTGGCTGAACGTGTTCCTGAGTTGCTACAGTTGCTTCAGTTCGGCATAGTGAGGCTGAGAGGGTAGTTCCGGGTCGCCAGCAGCTTTCCCCTCGTCCTCCTCACTGTCGCCGCCTCCACACCGTCCAGCTTCATCCCCACTGCAGAGCTCGTCGTCCTCCCCGGCTTGTACAGCTTCCTGGCACCACCGCTCCCAATGCTTCCTCCCCAGCACACGGCAGTGAAGAAGGTGACACTGGCCACCGCAGGCTGGTAGACCATCCGTAGAGGCCTGGTGCATGCAATGAAAGATGACAGATGGACAGTGGTTATCAATGAGATAAACAGACATAAGATGAAAATGGCTAGAAAACAGTCTGGGGTGTGTGGTGTGGTATACAAATCCATTATCTGGTGGTGCTGGCGCTTCCGAGACGTTGGGAGCGGCTGGTTGAGGTATTGTAGAGCCTGATAGCCGATGGGATGAAAGAGCCCCCCAAGCGCTTTGAAGCACGTGGCTGAGTGAGCCTATGGCTGAACGTGCTCCTGAGTTGCCTCAGCTCGGCGTAGAGAGGGTGAGAGGGGTTGTCCAGGATCGCCTGCAGCTTTCCCCTCATCCTCCTCTCTGTCACCGCCTCCACACAGTCCAGCTTCATCCCCACCACGGAGCTCGCCCTTCTCACCAGCTTGTTCAGCTTACTGGCCCCACCGCTCCCAATGCCTCCTCCCCAGCACACGACGGCGAAGAAGGTGACACTGGCTACCACCGACTGGTAGAACATCCGTAGCAGCCTAGTGCACACATTGAAGGATCTGAGCCTCCTCAGGAAGAACTGAGGAAGCCTGAGAAGCCTGCTCTGTCCCTTCCTGTAGAGGGCCTCGGTATTGTCAGACCAGTCCAGTTTATTGTTCAGGTGCACCCCAAGGAACTTGCAGGTGTCCACCATCTCCACCTCTTCCCCCTTTATGGAAACCGGTAATGGGGGACTCTTCCTGCGTCTGAAATCCACCACCAGCTCCTTGGTTTTCCCTGTGTTGAGCTGAAGGTGGTTCCCGTCACACCATCCCACAAAGTTCCTCACCAGTTCCCTGTACTCCTCCTCCTCGTTGTCTGTGATGCATCCAACAATGGAGGAGTCGTCCACCTGTAAAGTTAGAAGAAGAAGAAGCGGAACCGTGTCCGTCAACGAACTATAGACTGAACGCATAGACTGAACCAGAGAGATGGCACTGGACTGAACGAACTAGCATGGGAACTAGTGTTGACTAAGGACTAAGGACTAAGGAGGGGTGTTGGGGTTTCAACACACCACAGGAGGGCGCTGTTACAATGACTCGGTCGAAGTTCGCTCACTAAAGTCAATTTCCAAACGCGCTGCAGTCAGAGACCGTCAAAGACCAAAGAGACCCTACAGCATAGCCCTACAGCACCCCGATCTATGACCCCGACCTATGACCCCGACCACTCTGATGGCAATGACCCCCCCGCGGTACACTGTACTCGACATAATTGAAAGGGCTCTGTTGAATTGTTGGTTGCTCTTTGGAAGTATGCCGTGTCCTGCACCTCCACGGTCGTGTATGTCTTGTTTTGTTCTGGGTCCATCCATGTCCAAGAGCCCCGGGGCCGGGCGGTCCCACCGAGTCATCCCCGCCCCTCGTCTCCCTCAGGTCCTCAAGCAGCCTTCATAAATACGGAGCAGCAGAACGCCCCCCCACTCTGCTTCTAGATACTCGATACGATGTCCGGTCGTGGTAAAGGAGGAAAGGGGCTCGGCAAGGGAGGCGCCAAGCGGCACCGTAAAGTCCTGCGTGACAACATCCAAGGCATCACCAAGCCCGCCATCCGCCGTCTGGCCCGTCGCGGCGGTGTGAAGCGAATCTCCGGCCTGATCTACGAGGAGACCCGAGGAGTCCTCAAGGTCTTCCTGGAGAACGTGATCCGGGACGCCGTCACCTACACCGAGCACGCCAAGAGGAAGACCGTCACCGCCATGGATGTGGTGTACGCTCTGAAGCGCCAGGGACGCACCCTGTACGGCTTCGGCGGTTAGACCGCCTGGATGATCCCCACGACAAAGGCTCTTTTAAGAGCCCCCAAATACTAGGAAAGGCTGTGGTTCCTCTGCACAACCCTGGTTAGGTTTTATAAATACCAGCAAGTTCTGCTGTAGCTATTTGTTTCGGGTGTCCGAAAGTACTCCGCAGCCCACGGTCTGGCCATGAGCCTGACTGTAATGACCACTACATACATCTATTAACCTACACCTCTGACTGCAGTGCTGCAAACCAATATCAACATTGATTCTACTGAGACGTACAGGATACGAGATCATTGATTAATCCACTTCATGCCTGCAATGAGCATATTGACAATCGTTGCATAACCCTCATGCTCTTTGTTGTTGTAAGTCTTGGTACTTCAATCACTCTTTGTAACTTGGCACTTAGTCAGAGATGTTGTATACTAGCAATGGTTAATAAAGCAATTGAACTGCTTGAAACTTGTTCTAGTGACTTTCTTACTGTATTAGCAGCAATGAAATGTTTCACCTTATGACAAATGTACTCTTTGTGAATCGCTTTGGATAAAGGCGTCTGCTAAATGCCCTGAATGTAAATGTTTACCACTGCCGTGTTCTTTAAGAATGACTGTCGACTCTGACTACCTTTAACTCACTTTATTTTATGATTCATGTGTTTAACAAACTGCGAAGCAAAGGATGGAATGAGTAGTAAAATGCGCGTAGAGATACCAATCAACAGAAGAGTAAAGTAGACTCCTCATGCACCTCACATAGCCTACTAACACACTCCAGTATCACTTCACACACTCCAGTATCACTTCACACACTCCCAGTATCACTTCACACACACCAGTATCACTTCACACACTCCCAGTATAACTTAACACACTCCAGTGTCACTTCACACACCCCAGAGACATCTATGGCCTTTAATTTACTGAGACCCCTGACTCATATGGACTTATCTGTGTGTATGGACTCTTGGACTTTTAAATGTTGTGTGGATGTTTTTATGTGTTGTTTTAATGTCTTTATGAGGATTGAAGAGATGTGTAAATGCAGGACAAATTTCTGTGTAAACGGACATTCAAGTTGATCTTCTCGTATACAGCCAGCTTGGTATGATGAGTGTAGTGCCTGTATCGTGTCTGTTCTGAGTCTTTATGCCTACAGAGGAATGTGCTTTAGAGATATGAAGCGGTACTCCCCATTGCACATGGCCTTGGGTGTCCTTCTGTTTGAATTGTTTCTGTACGAGTCTTGATCAGTAGGCTTACAATATACAATATGTTTGCCAGTAAACAGGACCGTGTTAACCGCTCTGGTCGGGATCTATTCACTGTGCAATCTGTAACCGTAGCCCGTATTTTTCAGCCAATCAAATGAAGGGACAGATCCATGTTGATTTGCATGCGCCGCCTATAAGTAGGGCAGACACACGAGCAGCAGCCACTCGCTCAGTCATGCCTGATCCAGCTCCTAAAACAGCCCCCAAGAAGGGCTCCAAGAAAGCCGCCTCCAAGGCACCAAACAAGGCTGGCAAGAAGCGCCGAAAGACCAGGAAGGAGAGCTACGCCATCTACGTCTACAAGGTGCTGAAACAGGTGCACCCCGACACCGGCATCTCCTCCAAGGCGATGGGCATCATGAACTCCTTCGTCAACGACATCTTCGAGCGGATCGCCGGCGAGGCGTCCCGCCTGGCCCACTACAACAAGCGCTCCACCATCACCTCCAGGGAGATCCAGACGGCCGTCCGCCTGCTGCTCCCCGGGGAGCTGGCCAAGCACGCGGTGTCTGAGGGCACCAAGGCCGTCACCAAGTACACCAGCTCCAAGTAGAGCGGCTCCAGCTGCACCAAAGGTCCTTTTAAGGACCACACACTTCTGACCACAGAGCGGCTCTCCTGCCTTCAGCTGCCATTGCTGTTGAACGTCACTTGAAATGCTAAGACAATCTGCTCTGTACGTGCGGAAACGCCGTTCTTAACCGATTATGTGCAGTATTGTTGGTAACCCAGTCTGCCATATTTGTGTTTTAAACTCCCGCTTCTCAAGACCAGTCGGGAAGTCACGAGGCCCACCCGGAAGCCCGCACCGACAAAACTGCGCGCGGCTTCTTGCGTGTCATGACGACGCGGCCACGCCCACTCGAATACACCGCTCAAGTTTAGTTGGGGCACAATACTGACACCTCGTGGACTATGCAAGTATACACTGGAACGTGATTGGTCGAGGGTTTTTAGGTTTCAACCGACCAATCAGAAAAGACCCACTTCTTAAGTATGCGACGCAGTTGTGTTTCGACGAAAAGCAATGTCTGGAAGAGGAAAGACTGGCAAAACCAAGGCCAAGACCCGCTCCAGTTCCCAGCCGGTCGGGTCCAAAGACTTCTCCATAGATCCATCAAAGGCTCTTTTTAAGAGCCGCCACAGCTTCACTAAGGGCTGCTCTATAACTCCTTTATGTAGGTACACGGTGGTCTCAGCTTCACTAAGGACTGCTCTATAACTCCTTTATGTACGTACACGGTGGTCTCAGCTTCACTAAGGGCTGCTCTATAACTCCTTTATGTAGGTACACGGTGGTCTCAGCTTCACTAAGGGCTGCTCTATAACTCCTTTATGTAGGTACACGGTGGTCTCAGCTTCACTAAGGGCTGCTCTATAACTCCTTTATGTAGGTACACGGTGGTCTCAGCTTCACTAAGGGCTGCTCTATAACTCCTTTATGTACGTACACGGTGGTCTCAGCTTCACTAAGGGCTGCTCTATAACTCCTTTATGTACGTACACGGTGGTCTCAGCTTCACTAAGGGCTGCTCTATAACTCCTTTATGTACGTACACGGTGGTCTCAGCTTCACTAAGGGCTGCTCTATAACTCCTTTATGTAGGTACACGATGGTCTCAGCTTCACTAAGGGCTGCTCTATAACTCCTTCATGTAGGTACACGGTGGTCTCAGCTTCACCAAGGGCTGCTCTATAACTCCTTTATGTACGTACACGGTGGTCTCAGCTTCACTAAGGGCTGCTCTATAACTCCTTTATGTAGGTACATGGTGGTGTCAGCTTCAGTAAGGGCTGCTCTATAACTCCTTTATGTAGGAACACAATGGTCACATGTGGTCAGGTTCATCACATCGACCAGAAAACCATCAAGTCCAGTTAAAATAAGACATTTCAGTACAATTAAACATCAAAGACATGAGCAGATACATTTTTATTTGACTGGAAGAATTCCGTTCCTCTTGGTTGTGACAGTATTACTGTACAGTAATGAGGCTGTCCTGAGGGAAAAGGACAGATGGCCCACCTGTAAAAGGATTTAATACAAGAGTACTAGAAGCCCACAATATATAATTACAAAGAAACCAAGCACATTTTAATCAAATCAAACCCAAAATGTTTCTACTTTGAGTTGTTACTTCTAAAGCAGACCCTGAATCAGTTCAAATCCTCCTTGTAAATCCTGCATCTCAAACACACTTGGGGCCAATAGAAAGCCAATAGAAAGTAGCCAATAGAAAGCAGGTACTCGGACCATCAGCAATTAAATTCCAGTTCTATGGCATTTAGTCATGCTTTGATATCTCATCACAGTAACTCCATCACCGTGGAACATTTACTTTGTCTTTTGGTGTTGGTCTGTAGTCTGAGGGTGGTGGTCTATAGGGTGAGGGTGGTGGTCTAGTCTGAGGGTGGTGGTCTGTAGTCTGAGGGTGGTGGTCTAGTCTGAGGGTGGTGGTCTGTAGTCTGAGGGTGGTGGTCTATAGGGTGAGGGTGGTGGTCTGTAGTCTGAGGGTGGTGGTCTATAGGGTGAGGGTGGTGGTCTATAGGGTGAGGGTGGTGGTCTATAGGGTGAGGGTGGTGGTCTCTAGTCTGAGGGTGGTGGTCTATAGGGTGAGGGTGGTGGTCTGTAGTCTGAGGGTGGTGGTCTATAGGGTGAGGGTGGTGGTCTGTAGTCTGAGGGTGGTGGTCTATAGGGTGAGGGTGGTGGTCTGTAGTCTGAGGGTGGTGGTCTATAGGGTGAGGGTGGTGGTCTATAGGGTGAGGGTGGTGGTCTGTAGTCTGAGGGTGGTGGTCTGTAGTCTAAGGGTGGTGGTCTGTAGTCTGAGGGTGGTGGTCTATAGGGTGAGGTGGAGGTCTACTGGGGCCAGGCGCCCCAGGCCATGCCTGGCAGGGTGAGAGCAATCAGAAGGGAGGAGAACAGGTTCACAGCGTTGTTGTCCAGAATGGGCTTCCCACTGATGTGTCTGGTGGTCATTGACTCGTAGCTCACCACCTTTCCCACGCTGCTGTCGAAACCTAAACACACACACACACACACAAACACACACACACACACACACACACACACACACACACACACATTCACACACACACACACACACACACACACACACACACGTTAGTGGACTGCTCCACCCTTTAAGGTGCATGTGGGCGCTGTGTGGACAGGCGGGTCCCACCTGAATACTGCATGTTGGCTCCCAGGAAGGAGTCCAGCAGGGAGCCCAGTAAACCGGCCACGCCCCCGTACACTATGATTGGCCACTGGGGATTGGCCAGATGCAAGTCGTTGACGAATAACAGCTGGCTAACAAAGTAAGCCGCACCCACAGCAAGCCCACCAAGGAAGCTGGCCACCAATCCTACAGAGGTCACGCCTCCGTTGGTACCTGAGGAGAGGAGCAGGTTAGCACATGCTAACAGTAGCACATGCTAACACAGAAGAGGAACAGGAGAGGACATACCAACACACTCCTAACACAGGGTGGCCCTCTCAGTTGTCTGTGGTTAAAACTAACACTACCTAACCCCTCACTACCTAACCTCTCACTACCTAACCTCTCACTACCTAACCCCTCACTACCTAACCTCTCACTACCTAACCCCTCACTACCTAACCTCTCACTACCTAACCCCTCACAACCTAACCTCTCACTACCTAACCCCTCGCTACCTAACCCCTCACTACCTAACCCCTCACTACCTAACCCCTCACTACCTAACCCCTCACTACCTAACCTCTCAGTACCTAACCCCTCACTACCTAACCCCTCACTACCTAACCCCTCACTACCTAACACCTCACTACCTCTATGCCGTCTCCTTTATTCCTAATAGCTGCATGTACCATGGCAACAATGGATCACATTGCAGACAGACAGCCCGGCAGGCTGTTGCTAGGCAACCTGATTTTTTTTTTTTTTTTTTTAATTTATTTGACTAGGACAATGCATATTAATCAATACGTCAGTAAAAACATCAATATAAATATGCCGGAGTTAGCATAGTAGCTAAATTTATTCTGTTGTCCTAAGGCAGGTAGGCTATCATAAAAACAAATAATAAAACAGTATAATAGAATCAAACAATAAAACATGGCAACATGCAAACATTAAAACCATACATCACAACCACAAAATACATACAAAAATACAAAAAGTAAAACCATGTTCAACTGTTATTTAATGGGAGCAGGTCTGGTTTGTTTTCAGCCACTGTTTAAGTTTGATTTTGAAGGTGTTAATATTTTCGCACAGTCTAATATGGGCTGGCAGTGTGTTCCAGGACTGTGTTCCTCTAATGGACACCACCTTCTGGCTACACTTGGTTCTGCGCCATTTAACTTCACAGTCCCCTCTTGCCAGGGCTCTTGTGTTAGCTTTTGAAGATTTTTTCTTTATGAAGTCCTGTAGTGGTGGAGGGGCTAGTCCATTTAAAACCTTAAAAATGAGAAGGACATCTAAAAACAACTGGTAACTATCTAAGTCTAATATTTGATATTTCTTTACAATGTTACAGTAGTGGTGACATATAGGCTTTTTATCAAGAACTTTAAGTGTTCTCTTGAAGAGAGACTTAATTGGTTTTAGAATGTTCTCTGATGTGTGTGACCATGTTGTGTAACAGTAGGAAATGTGAGAAAATATAATTGTGTGCATATAGATCTTTGCAGCCTCCATGGGTAGGAAAGGTGTTATGTGTTTAAAATGAGATAAACTAGCTTTGAGTTTGTGTGTTACCTTTTTAACATGCTGCTTAAAATCAAGTGAAGAGTCAAAAGTTACCCCAAGATATTTAAAATGATCAACCACATCTAGTGTTTCTCCATCTACCATAACTGATGGTTGCTGCTCCACTGTTATTTGCCGTGAAAAATACATACATACAGTTTTCTTTGTATTCAAATGTAGGCAACAGTTTTGGAGCCAATGGGACACTGGCACCATGGCTTCTGAGACTCTTGTAGCAGCTTCTTGCATAGAATTTACATGACAGTATAATACAGTGTCATCAGCATATAGTTGTATTTTTACATTTCTACACACATCAGGTAGGTAGGTCATTGACATATAAACTAAATAAAACAGGACCCAGTATTGAGCCCTGTGGAACTCCAGCAGAACAAGTGAGGTATGAAGACAGTGAGTCACCAATTTGAACTGCCTGTTTTCTGTCTGACAAGTATGACTTCATCCAACAGAGGGCGCTATTTGAGAAGTTGAAATATGTTAATTTTGCAATAAGCAAATCATGATTAATTGTGTCAAAAGCACGTTTTAAATCAAGAAATACGCTGGCAACATAGCCACCCTGATCCAACATGCTCTTTAAATTTTCTAGGAAATAGCAGGTAGCCGTCTCTGTTGAATGGAATTTCCTAAACCCAAATTGCATTGGATGGAGAGTGGCATAACCTTTATTCAAATGTTCTGTCAGTTTTGTAGTGACCCATCTCTCTGCTACTTTGGAGATGATGGGTAAAATACTTATTGGTCGATAGTTCTCAGGTTTAGTATCTTCCATGTTGATGGTACTATGCCATGCTTAATGGATAGATTTACCAGATGTGTAATTGGGTCAGCGAGCGCCTCCTTGTGGGTTTTTAAAAAATCACTAGTGAGACCAAATGTGTCTTTGGCCTTTGAACTTTTAAAAGATGAAATTATTTTTATTACCTCTGGGACAGTTACTTCTTCTATGATAAACACTGGTTTACTTGCATCGACAGGATGATGAGGAATGTGTGAGCTTTTTAAGTGTTTTGTGAGTTCCTGTATTGACTCAATAAAAAATCTGTTGAGGTTATTCACAATGATGTCTAGGTTGTCAGTTAGTTTGCCATGTACTTGGAGTTGTAAATCACTAAGATGATTAGAGCTCTCCATTCCCAATAGCTTATTTAGATTGTTCCATATGAGCTTTCCATTACCATTTGCTTCTTTAATTGTCTCAATGTAAAATTCTGCTTTTGATTTACGGGTCATCCTTATGACTTTATTCCGTAGTGATGTGAAGATCTGTCACTTGTGGTTTTTGTTTTCAGAGATTGCTTTAAAGCACTATCTCTACTTTTCATTAATTTTAAAATCTCACTATTCAGCCAAGGCAAATTGTTTCTCTGTTTCTTGGATTTACCTTTTTTTGTAAAATGTGCTATCATGTCATTTACTTTTTTGATAAAATTTTCTGAGCTAGTCTCAATGTTGTTATTGCCAAGAATATTAGACCAATCTGTGTGTTGTATCTCCTCTCTGAGGAGATGCTGTTGGCCTTGGGGTATGAAATAGTAATCATAACCCCTAGTGGATGCTGCCAAGTACAAGTCTGACAGACCGGATAATAGATTAAAAGTCTTAGAGATCCTGTCTGGTTTGTTAGAGAATATTAGATCGATTGTTGTTTTTGATGTATTTGTTATTCTTGTTGGTCCTTTTATAAATTGTGTCATATTGAATTTATCCATCAGTTGTTTAATTTTTTTTCGATCTGGCTTGATGTCCCAGTTGATGTTAAAGTCACCAAGTAAGATGATTTCCTTATTAGAGTTACAATGATTTAAAACTGTTTGCAGGCCATCATAAAATACATCTTTTGCAGAGGGAGGTCGATACACACAGATCACAGTAAAAGACATTGCAGAGCAAAGTGATATATTAAGACCAATACATTCAGCTTTGACTTCCGTAGGCCAGCTTAAAAGCTCACACTTAAATTTTGCTCTGACATAGATCAATACTCCCCCACCTTTCCCTGATTCCCTTTCTTCTCTGAAGACATTATATCCTGGAATACTAATAGCTGCTGTAGAGGACGAATGTGTCAACCAACTTTCTGATACTCCAAGTATATCAATATTTGACTCACTTAATAAATGTTCTATTTGCTCCATTTTGTTTGTAATACTTCGAATGTTAATATGGCCCATGGATTCTATTCAAGACTGTAAATATATTTTGTTGGTGATGTGAAACGAGGTCTGTCAGCAGCTGACCAGACATATATAGACATATATACATAGACTTATATACATAAACAAGCCACATTCTTTAATGACCTGTCTCTGTACTGTCTAACCCCTACCTGCTCCTTAACTATCTGTCTCTGTACTGTCTAACCCCTACCTGCTCCTTAATGACCTGTCTTTGTACTGTCTAACCCCTACCTGCTCCTTAACGACCTGTCTCTGTACTGTCTAACCCCTACCTGCTCCTTAATGACCTGTCTCTGTACTGTCTAACCCCTACCTGCTCCTTAACGACCTATCTCTGTACTGTCTAACCCCTACCTGCTCCTTAATGACCTGTCTCTGTACTGTCTAACCCCTACCTGCTCCTTAATGACCTGTCCCTGTACTGTCTAACCCCTACCTGCTCCTTGACTACCTGTCTCTGTACTGTCTAACCCCTACCTGCTCCTTGATGACCTGTATCTGTACTGTCTAACCCCTACCTGCTCCTTAATGACCTGTATCTGTACTGTCTAACCCCTACCTGCTCCTTAATGACCTGTCCCTGTACTGTCTAACCCCTACCTGCTCCTTGACTACCTGTCTCTGTACTGTCTAACCCCTACCTGCTCCTTGATGACCTGTATCTGTACTGTCTAACCCCTACCTGCTCCTTAATGACCTGTCTCTGTACTGTCTAACCCCTACCTGCTCCTTAATGACCTGTCTCTGTACTGTCTAACCCCTACCTGCTCCTTAATGACCTGTCTCTGTACTGTCTAACCCCTACCTGCTCCTTAATGACCTGTCTCTGTACTGTCTAACCCCTACCTGCTCCTTAATGACCTGTCCCTGTACTGTCTAACCCCTACCTGCTCCTTAATGACCTGTCCCTGTACTGTCTAACCCCTACCTGCTCCTTGATGACCTGTATCTGTACTGTCTAACCCCTACCTGCTCCTTAATGACCTGTCTCTGTACTGTCTAACCCCTACCTGCTCCTTAATGACCTGTCTCTGTACTGTCTAACCCCTACCTGCTCCTTGATGACCTGTATCTGTACTGTCTAACCCCTACCTGCTCCTTAATGACCTGTATCTGTACTGTCTAACCCCTACCTGCTCCTTAATGACCTGTCTCTGTACTGTCTAACCCCTACCTGCTCCTTAATGACCTGTCTCTGTACTGTCTAACCCCTACCTGCTCCTTAATGACCTCCCTCTGTACTGTCTAACCCCTACCTGCTCCTTAATGACCTGTCTCTGTACTGTCTAACCCCTACCTGCTCCTTAATGACCTGTCTCTGTACTGTATAACCCCTACGTGCTCCGTAATGACCTGTCTCTGTACTGTCTAACCCCTACCTGCTCCTTAATGACCTGTCTCTGTACTGTCTAACCCCTACCTGCTCTTTAATGACCTGTCTCTGTACTGTCTAACCCCTACCTGCTCCTTAATGACCCGTCTCTGCTAAATTACTAAATAATAATAGACATAGGGCCTTCGAGACATCCAGTCCATGGAGGCAGTTATATTAATTTTGAGGTGATGAACAATGCCAATAAAACACAGTCCTGCTTGGTGAAACAGGGGCTTACCTGGGGGCACTTCCTCCCAGGTGGTGATGAGTCTGGGCCGTGATTGGCTGAGGACGGGCCCCACCTCGGAGGCCCAGGTGTCTCCGGCGCTACAGGCCAGGGCCCCCAGCAGAGCCAGACTCATCCAGGAGGCTGAGTAGTGCTGACTGAAGTCTACTGGGAGCTCCCCCGGCCCTGCCTGCCAGCACAGAGAAGCTAACATGCTACTATTCATCTCAGATGAAGAGGAGCTAACATGCTACTATTCATCTCAGATGAAGAGGAGCTAACATGCTACTATTCATCTCAGATGAAGAGGAGCTAACATGCTACTATTCATCTCAGATGAAGAGGAGCTAACATGCTATTCTCTGTCCATATCCACAATGCGTTGCAACAAGGCCAGTGCTCCATCACAGTAGTATAATAATCACAGTACTACTAATAGAATACTACACACTACCTCAATCATGTAGAGCAGAGCGAGCTCAGTGGGTACGCCCCCATTACAAAACACCTGCACCCAGTTCCTCTGGCCTCCTGGGAGTTAGGGAGAGAGTGAGACAGACAGAGAGACAGACAGAGATCTGATTAACTCCTATTCCCTATATAAAGCAGTGTTTTACTGTCTATAATGCAGACCTATGTACTTGACCTATGTGTTTGACCTACCCTCCTTGTAGTAGTGTCTATAATGCAGACCCATGTGTTTGACCCATGTGTTTGACCCAGGTGTTTGACCTATGTGTTTGACCTATGTGTTTGACCTACCCTCCTTGTAGTAGTGTCTATAATGCAGACCCATGTGTTTGACCCATGTGTTTGACCCAGGTGTTTGACCCAGGTGTTTGACCTATGTGTTTGACCCATGTGTTTGACCCATGTGTTTGACCCAGGTGTTTGACCTATGTGTTTGACCTACCCTCCTTGTAGTGGGCGTCAATCTTCTTCTTGACTCCGCCCCCCCAGCGGGTGAGCCGAGAGGAAGAGTAGAAGAAGAAAAGCATCGAGAAGAAGAAGCTCAGGTTGGCCATGGACAACACGAAGCCCACCAGCAAGGCTGCAACACATCATGGTCATGTGTTCATACACCATTATATCTTCATGTTTTTTTAACTAGAATTACTCTTTTGATCCCGTGAGGGATCAATCTTGAATAAATAATTATTGGGACCTTGTGGTCTTTATTTGTCATTCCCATGTGACATGGGAACGAAATTCGTTCTCTGCATTTGACCCATCCTATTATACATAGGAGCAGTGGGCTGCTATGATCAGCGCCCGGGGAGCAAGTTGGGGTTCAGGGTTCAGTGTCTTGCTCAAGGACACTTCGACATGTAGAAAGTTTTGGAAGTGGGGATGACAGGGATCGAACCCCCAACCCTACGGTTAGTGGACGACCACTAACCACCCGCTCTACCCACTGAGCTACATGCCGCCCCATAATTAGTGAAACACTCACAGTGATGGTGAAGCACACACTTAAACCCACAACAGCGGCGCTCGGGGAGCAGTGAGGGGTTAGGTGCCTTGCTCAAGGGCACTTCAACCGTTCGTACTGGTCTGGGTTCGAACCGGCAACCCTCCGGTTACAAGTCCGGAGCCCTAACCAGTAGGCGGCGGCTGCCCCATGTTTAAATGATTAAATATGAATATAGCTTTATAACAGCACAGCTACTATATATAGATCATTATATGTATGTTCATACATATATGTCCATACATACATATCGTTATTAAAAATGAATGTCAGAACAATACAGTGACAATATATAGATCATCATTAATATGAATAATATCATGTCATAGTCATAATATTAATATCATTATTAGACAATAATATAACATAACAGCTCCTAGTCCACAGTCAACCAAGTGACTATCAATACCTAGCATCTAAGAGACTGTGACTATCACCACCTAGAAACCAAGTGACTGACTATCACTACCTAGAAACCAAGTGACTGACTATCACTACCTAGAAACCAAGTGACTGACTATCACTACCTAGAAACCAAGTGACTGACTATCACCACCTAGAAACCAAGAGACTGACTATCACCACCTAGAAACCAAGAGACTGACTATCACCACCTAGAAACCAAGTGACTGACTATCACCACCTAGAAACCAAGTGACTGACTATCACCACCTAGAAACCAAGAGACTGACGTCTCCTTCTCGCAACCAAGTGTTTTGGCAGTGGAACGAGCTCCCTGCCAATGTCAGGACTGTCACTCCCCATCTTCCAGAAGAGACTCAAGACCCACTTGTTCAGAGTTCACCTGAACCCTGCATAACCCTACCCTCATGCTCTTATTTGTTGTACGTTTTGGCACTTCAATCACTCTTTGTAACTTGGCACTTAGTCAGAGATGTTTTATACTAGCAATGGTTGAATGGATTAAATGCTTGAAACTTGTTCTGGTGACTTTCTTACTGTATTAGCAGCAATGAAATGTTTCACCTTCTTATGATAAATGTAAGTTGCTTTGGATAAACGCGTCTGCTAAATGTCGTAAATGTCAACGTAAATGTAAGTGACTTCCCCTCTAGCAAGTGAAACAGTAAACCTCTCTTTCCTGCAACTTGGTTTCTGGGAACGTTGGTTTGCGAAGAAAAAACTTTATTTGAATGTAATTTCTGATCTTTTCAGCATTTTGTTCACAGTGTGCAGCCTTGTGAGTGTGCTGCAGCTCTGAGGAGGCTCTGAGGAGGCTCTGAGGAGGCTTTGAGGAGGCCCGGCGTATGAAAAGCCATCTCTGTGAAGATGAACCAAAGACGATGGTCCCATGAATGTGTTTTATCTGATCCTGGTGGGGTCACCTCTCAGAACTCTGCCATGTGACACCAGAGTTCTGACAGCTGGCCGTCTGTACTAATTGATTCATCAGAGCCAACATCCAGTATAGACAGCCTTCTGTGCTCTGAACGCAGCGCATCTACCCCTGATGATCTCAATGTCCACACATCATTCTACTGCATTCAAAGATGAAAACATGAACGCAAGACATGATCGTTTCAACATGAATGTTAGACATGTTAGACCGTTACATTTATAAAATAGCCAATAGTCAGTAGTAGAAGTAATATAGTAAGTAGTGAGTTGCTAACTCAAACTCTTAGTAAGTAGTGAGTTACTTCCTCTTAACTCTTAGTAACTGTAGCTCTTAGTAGGTCATGAGTTATCAGCTCTAAGTAAGCAGTAGGTTACAGCTAACTTGACAGTGGGATGCTGGGAGGATAATGCTTGTATTGGACTGTGGAGCCTCAGGGGGGCTGCTGCTCCACAGAACAGACAGCTACTGTCAGTCCCCCAGCCACACAGAGGAGCGTCACATTGTACATTAACACGCTCCTAGGAGCACCTCCTCTACACAAACCACAGCCAGTCCCTCCCGAGATGTCCATCTGTAGGGGAAGGCAGACAGGCTGTTTGTTCCACGCCCTGTGGGCTCTAAGGGACGCTCGTGTTCCTAACTCACCTCCCAGAGCTCCAGTCCAGTCTAAGCTCCGCGCCTTCATGGCCCTGATGGCCAGCACCAAGGGGACCAGGATGGACAGCAGCCATCGCCATGGCGATACAGGAGACAACGTTCCTGAAATAACATTTGGATTGCATACTGGCATGTTACACCATGTACACATAGACTGAGTTACACCATGTACACATAGACTATGAGTTACACCATGTACACATAGACTATGAGTTACACCATGTACACATAGACTATGAGTTACACCATGTACACATAGACTATGAGTTACACCATGTACACATAGACTGAGTTACACCATGTACACATAGACTGAGTTACACCATGTACACATAGACTATGAGTTACACCATGTACACATAGACTATGAGTTACACCATGTACACATAGACTATGAGTTACACCATGTACACATAGACTATGAGTTACACCATGTACACATAGACTGAGTTACACCATGTACACATAGATTATGAGTTACACCATGTACACATAGACTATGAGTTACACCATGTACACATAGACTGAGTTACACCATGTACACATAGACTATGAGTTACACCATGTACACATAGATTATGAGTTACACCATGTACACATAGATTATGAGTTACACCATGTACACATAGACTATGAGTTACACCATGTACACATAGACTATGAGTTACACCATGTACACATAGACTATGAGTTACACCATGTACACATAGACTATGAGTTACACCATGTACACATAGACTGAGTTACACCATTTACACATAGACTGAGTTACACCATGTACACATAGATTATGAGTTACACCATGTACACATAGACTATGAGTTACACCATGTACACATAGACTATGAGTTACACCATGTACACATAGACTGAGTTACACCATGTACACATAGACTGAGTTACACCATGTACACATAGACTGAGTTACACCATGTACACATAGACTGAGTTACACCATGTACACATAGACTGAGTTACACCATGTACACATAGACTATGAGTTACACCAGGTACACAAAGACTATGAGTTACACCATGTACACATAGACTGAGTTACACCATGTACACATAGACTATGAGTTACACCAGGTACACATAGACTATGAGTTACACCATGTACACATAGACTGAGTTACACCATGTACACATAGACTATGAGTTACACCATGTACACATAGACTGAGTTACACCATGTACACATAGACTGAGTTACACCATGTACACATAGACTGAGTTACACCATGTACACATAGACTGAGTTACACCATGTACACATAGACTATGAGTTACACCAGGTACACATAGACTATGAGTTACACCATGTACACATAGACTGAGTTACACCATGTACACATAGACTATGAGTTACACCAGGTACACATAGACTATGAGTTACACCATGTACACATAGACTATGAGTTACACCATGTACACATAGACTGAGTTACACCATGTACACATAGACTATGAGTTACACCATGTACACATAGACTATGAGTTACACCATGTACACATAGACTATGAGTTACACCATGTACACATAGACTATGAGTTACACCATGTACACATAGACTGAGTTACACCATGTACACATAGACTGAGTTACACCATGTACACATAGACTATGAGTTACACCAGGTACACATAGACTATGAGTTACACCAGGTACACATAGACTATGAGTTACACCATGTACACATAGACTGAGTTACACCATGTACACATAGACTATGAGTTACACCAGGTACACATAGACTATGAGTTACACCATGTACACATAGACTGAGTTACACCATGTACACATAGACTATGAGTTACACCATGTACACATAGACTATGAGTTACACCATGTACACATAGACTATGAGTTACACCATGTACACATAGATTATGAGTTACACCATGTACACATAGACTATGAGTTACACCATGTACATATAGATTATGAGTTACACCATGTACACATAGACTATGAGTTACACCATGTACACATAGACTATGAGTTACACCATGTACACATAGACTATGAGTTACACCATGTACACATAGACTATGAGTTACACCATGTACACATAGACTGAGTTACACCATGTACACATAGACTGAGTTACACCATGTACACATAGACTGAGTTACACCATGTACACATAGACTGAGTTACACCATGTACACATAGACTGAGTTACACCATGTACACATAGATTATGAGTTACACCATAGACTGAGTTACACCATGTACACATAGACTATGAGTTACACCATGTACACATAGACTATGAGTTACACCATGTACACATAGACTGAGTTACACCATGTACACATAGACTATGAGTTACACCATGTACACATAGACTATGAGTTACACCATGTACACATAGACTATGAGTTACACCATGTACACATAGACTATGAGTTACACCATGTACACATAGACTATGAGTTACACCATGTACACATAGACTATGAGTTACACCATGTACACATAGACTATGAGTTACACCATGTACACATAGACTATGAGTTACACCATGTACACATAGACTATGAGTTACACCATGTACACATAGACTATGAGTTACACCATAGACTATGAGTTACACCATAGACTATGAGTTACACCATGTACACATAGACTATGAGTTACACCATGTACACATAGACTATGAGTTACACCATGTACACATAGACTATGAGTTACACCATGTACACATAGACTATGAGTTACACCATGTACACATAGACTATGAGTTACACCATGTACACATAGACTGAGTTACACCATGTACACATAGACTGAGTTACACCATGTACACATAGACTGAGTTACACCATGTACACATAGACTGAGTTACACCATGTACACATAGACTGAGTTACACCATGTACACATAGATTATGAGTTACACCATAGACTGAGTTACACCATGTACACATAGACTATGAGTTACACCATGTACACATAGACTATGAGTTACACCATGTACACATAGACTGAGTTACACCATGTACACATAGACTATGAGTTACACCATGTACACATAGACTATGAGTTACACCATGTACACATAGACTATGAGTTACACCATGTACACATAGACTATGAGTTACACCATGTACACATAGACTATGAGTTACACCATGTACACATAGACTATGAGTTACACCATGTACACATAGACTATGAGTTACACCATGTACACATAGACTATGAGTTACACCATGTACACATAGACTATGAGTTACACCATGTACACATAGACTATGAGTTACACCATAGACTATGAGTTACACCATAGACTATGAGTTACACCATGTACACATAGACTATGAGTTACACCATGTACACATAGACTATGAGTTACACCATGTACACATAGACTATGAGTTACACCATGTACACATAGACTATGAGTTACACCATGTACACATAGACTGAGTTACACCATGTACACATAGGTATTTACACATACCAGAGTAGGAGCTGATGAGGAGGGACAGCACCCAGAAGCTGAGGGACAGAGCCAGGGTGCCACAGAGGAGGACCAGATCCGCCATCATCTTGAGGTAGTCCTGCTGGCTGTCTGCTTCATGCATCATGGGGACTCGAACAGGGAACACAGCGGGTCCAGGCGGGCTGGGGGGTGACGTTACGCTTCACATGACTCTACTCTCTTGAGCTGTGTGGTTTACTCTCTTGTAAAACCCCCCGTCACCATCTCGTATCACCTCTTAATATCTCTTATCACCTCTTAAAATCTCTTACTCCGAACTGTGTTCGGGTGAATGACACCACCTGATGGTAATGGGTCTCACCGAGAGGGGAGACTACACTACGAACAGCAGGGTTATATACCACACAGTGAGACAGAGACAACACTACGGACAACACAGCAGGGTTAGGGTCATATACCACACAGTGAGACAGGGTTAGGGTCAAATACCACACAGTGAGACAGGGTTAGGGTCATATACCACACAGTGAGACGGAGACACACTAAAGCGACATTACTGACTCAATGTCGCCTTAATAAGGTTCAACTAAACTTACCACAACACGCACTATTCCACATTTCGCCATCCTTCCAAAAACGCGAAGTATTATCAATCATCCACGTTATGAATAAGAAATCAAACCAGTGACCACACTGAAGGGAGTCGAGCTATTCGATGTTATAAATGCGATAACAGAAGCCTCACACCTCCACGACACCGGAAGCGTGAAGCGGAACCATTTCAGTGACGGACATAGATGATATATAATTATATAATTTAATAATAATACATTATAATGTATAAAATATAGTATATTTATATACTATATTAGATATTGTTGATTACATTTATCCACCTGCATTACCCTTAAAAATGTTAATATTCATAATAGTATATATATTATGTTACATTATATTATATTATATTAACACACTCGAGCCTGTGACAGAGAAGCCATCATGAAACAACACATTTTGGTCTGCTTGTATGAGGAATAATGTTAATATGATGTCCTGTATCATAACGCTGTACCATGATACATGTTAGATACAGCATTATCCTTATTCATAATATTGTCTGTTATGTATTACATATTTGCCTGTTCAATTATAAGTATTATTATACACATTATGATCTATTAGACAAGCAGTTCTAACCTTATATCTGCACAATGATAATCACTTATTAATATTAATACAAAGTTGTCTTTGTTTCTGTTAACTTTTCAAAATGAACAGTGTCACAAGCATTTTGGTGCACAAGGTGGTTGAGATGTAAGTCACTGTAAGGACTAGTTAGTACATTGGGTTATATATGTATGAATGAGGACCATTAAGCCTTAAGAGGAAATGTCTGATCTGTAAGGTTTGAGGCTGAATGTGGAAGAACAGGGACACACATAATCAAGATAGATGTGTTTTTCCACCAGGAGACGGATTCCAAATGATCTGCTGGCGGTCAGATCCAGTTCTGTCTGAATGATGTGACAGTGATCATCAACCTTACACAAGATGAGAGATCTAGGGAAGATAAATGGACTGTAAACTTGGACATCCTGTCACAAGAAGTGTTGTTCAGGCTTGACACAGGCGCCAAGTGCAACTCCCTAATTCTGGACAGGTACCAGTTACTCATGCATGAAGGTGAGCTGAAACACTCCAATATTGTCCTGCACTCATACTCAAATCACAAGCTAAAGCCTGTTGCTGCAGTTGATCTTCTGATAAAATACAGCAAGTGCGAAGTGAGTGCAGAGTTTCAAATCGTGGACATTGCTCAGTAGTGCCACGGTGGAGGCCCAGAGCCTGAATGAAGACTGTTGAAAGAGACAACATGCACAGCAACCTCTACTCCAACACAGAGTGTATCTTCAGGTCTGAAGGAGTTTCCAGAGCTGCCAGGTACAGACACTATCAAGATGGATCCGGACGCCAGAGGTCCATCCTGTACACGGCCATCCCACCGCACTTAAATCAAAGAGTATAGAGAAACTGCATAAGATGGTGGAAGACAGCTACATTACAAAGGTTGGCCAACCTACTGGATGGGTGAGTTCGATGGTAGCTGCACTAAGGAACGGCAAGATAAGAATCTGTATTGATCCAAGTGACATCAATAAGGTCATGAAGAGAGAGCACCACCCGATGCGCACCATAGAAGAAGTTGTGTCAGCAATGCCTGATGGAGGGATTTGTCCCAATAAAACTTGATGAGGCTTCATCCCTCCTCACGACTTTCAACACACCAATCAGGAGGTACCGGTGGCTGAGGCTCCCATTTGGACTGAAATGAGCCCCTAAAATCTTTCAAAGCATCATGGATGAGATGCTTGAAGGTGTCACTGGAGCCTTAAGTGTCATGGATGACATCCTTGTGGCAGCCCCCTCAGTGGAGGAGCATGACACAATATTAGAGCAACGAGCTACAACCTCAGACTCAACTTCAACAAGTGCCACATCCGCCAATTAACAGTGCACATATGTGGGTCATCTGACAACTGATGATGGGCTGACGCCAGAACCAGCTGAAGTTAAAGCAGTGCAACACATGTCGCAGCCAACTGACAAAGACAGTGTTTGCCGCTTTCTGGGCTTCATCACCTAATTCTCAAAGTTCCTACCCAACCTCAGTGAAGTGGGCGCTCCACTACCTCAACTTCTAAAGAGAGATGTGGAGTTCGCGTGGCAACCACCGCAGCAGAAAGCCTTCACCAGACTCAAGTTGTGCACACGTCCACCAGTGCTGCAGTTTTTCGACCCCGCAAAACCTGTGGAAATATTCTGTGATGCCAGCAGTAGTGGATTAGGAGCTGTTCTCCTGCAGAATGAGCAGCCCATAGCCTTTTCATCCAGGTTCATCCAGGAGATGCTCTCCATTGTCCATGCCTGTGCAAAGTTTCACAACTCCATATTCAGCAGGCATGTCACAGTGCTTAAGGACCACAAACCTCTCGAAGACATCTACAAAAAACCACTGCTGTCCACTCCAATGCCCATCCAGAGAATGCGTCTTCTCCTGCAGTAATAATACGTAACAGTAAGTGTCCTCTCTTTCTTGGCGTTGTAGTTGATGCTGTCTGATGGCGAAGGCTAGTGTGGTCACAGGTGAACGCCAGCGGTGGCCGGCGTCCTCTCCCTCCCTCCTCCTGTGTGGCTGTGTGTCCCTAAACAGGAGTAAGGGCAATCTCATGCCTCAATGAGTACACTTACCTGTGTGCTTTGTCTCCAAATTAATTCCCTGGGTGGCATTATCCCTTCCTTCATTTGGTTGTTTAGATTATTAGGTCTAATTTCTTTCTTTTTTTGTTTTCACCTTATCCTCACCACATACACATGCATGTGTACACTCAAGCACACACACACACACACACACACACACACACACACACACACACACACATAATGAACAGTTCATTACCTTTCAGAGGATGATGAAGAGAAGACACATCTGCACCCCAGGAGGAGGCTTTATAAAAGGAGGAGCACCTCCCACTAATGTGCACACACACACACACACACACACACACACACGTCTCTGAGAAACCAGAAGACATTCTGAAGAGTCTCTCTATGAAATACTGAGAACCAGCAGCTGTGGAACGCGTTGATGGGAATAGAAGGGTCTTTATAGAAGGAGTAGTACAGAGGAGCTGTAGGCCTGCTGTCTGCTCTGCTGCCCACACCCACTATCACTGCTAAGTACTACTACTACTAGTACTAGTACTACTACTAGTACTAAGTACTAAGTACTACTACTAGTACTAGTACTACTACTAGTACTAAGTACTACTACTAGTACTACTACTCAGTACTCCAGTCACACCACTCCCTAGCTGCCAGGTGGGTCAGTAGACCCGGATGAGCTGGGCCACGAGGGCTGCAGTCCCAACAGATCTCCTGGTTCTGCAGGGTGGGCCTGCAACAGGACAGTACTGGGGGAGCAGTGAGAACTCATAACTATGAATAGTTATTGTAGTATAGTTATGCGCTATAACTATATCAAGTGTTTCTTTAGGGTTTAGGTCTAATTATTATTGTTCATTTTGAGCAGCCATACCTCGGCAGTGCACTAGTCTAACCTTCTGAAACCACACAGATATCTGGGGAGAGCAGGTCCCCAAAAAGTCTGGGACCATTTCGCCCAGAGGGGGGCGCTCTCATTTGGGGTCAACCGGTCTGACAACATGTCCTTTTATAGGCATAAAGGGGAGGAGTTCACATGTCCTTTTATAGGCATAGAGGGGAGGAGTTCATATGTCCTTATATAGGCATATAGGGGAGGAGTTCACATGTCCTAATACAGGCATAGAGGGGAGGGGTTCACATGTCCTTATATAGGCATAGAGGGGAGTTCACATGTCCTAATATAGGCATAGGGGGGAGGAGTTCACGTGTCCTTATATGGGCATAGAGGGGATGAGTTTACATGTCCTTATATAGCCATAGAGGGGAGGAGTTCACATGTCCTTATATGGGCATAGAGGGGATGAGTTTACATGTCCTTATATAGCCATAGAGGGGAGGAGTTCACATGTCCTAATATAGGCATAGAGGGGAGGAGTTCACATGTCCTAATATAGGCATGGAGTCTAGTCAATGTTGCAACGTTTTATTGTCTAACTTATACTACAACACGGTACATTGTAAGGCAGGAATGAACACATGAAACAGCTAGTGAGTGACACGGTCTTCCTGGGAACCCTACCAGATGAACCTGCTGATCCCAGACCCATAGACACGTTTACAGAAGCAGAAGTGAGGATGAACGCAGCATCCCTGAGCTGTGATGAAGAGCATTGTATGATCATCCTATCATTTCTGTAGCATACAAAAATACATTCTAATACATACATACAAAATATGTATATGATCATGTTTTTTGTGTATAGGAAAAACTAAAAGAAAGTAAATGCAAAGCCTTACCCTAACCCAAAGCTCCACCCCACACCTAACCCCACCCAGTCAGCGAGTTTATTCCCCTATAGTATCATGATGACATCATTATGAC
Organism: Urophycis tenuis; assembly: GCA_036785325.1. Classification (NCBI taxonomy): domain Eukaryota; kingdom Metazoa; phylum Chordata; class Actinopteri; order Gadiformes; family Phycidae; genus Urophycis; species Urophycis tenuis. The sequence goes on along the minus strand of JAXIVH010000022.1, from coordinate 35,170 downwards.
TTCAATCTCTCAAAGTTACGCCTGAAAAATATGCATGTGGTCCATCCTGACTCCCTTTGACTCCCTGTGACTCCCTGTGACTCCCTGTGACTCCCTCTGACTCCATGTGACTCCCTGTGACTCCCTGTGACTCCATGTGACTCCCTGTGACTCCCTGTGACTCCTTCTGACTCCCTGTGACTCCCTGTGACTCTGTGACTCCCTGTGACTCCCTGTGACTCCATGTGACTCCATGTGACTCCCTGTGACTCCCTGTGACTCCCTGTGACTCCCTCTCCTCCCCTCTCCTCTGTTAAAGTGTAAGGTATTGAAGAGAGCAGAGAGGTCAGGGGTCACTACTACACAGAGCTGGTCATGTCCATGGACTGTCCTCCTCCTCCATCCTGGCGTCTCACCTGGTGGACCATGTGGCAGCTGGCCAGCAGGCCAAAGAACTACACACACACACAGACACAGACACACACACACACACACACAGACACACACACACACACACACACAGTCAGGATGTGTCTGGTGTGTGTGTGTGTGTGTGTGTGTGTGCGTGTGTTGATGAACTCACATAAGTGACAGTGAAGCTTAAGTAGATGCCCATCATGACCTTGGAGAACAAATCAATCATCTCCCACATGTCAGGTTCGAGTTCCTCAGAGATGCTCTCTATCTGGAGAGAGAGAATACATGTTTACTCTCTTTATCACCATGATATGTCATCCATAGAGAGGTGGAGAGAGAGAGAGGGAGAGACAGAGACCTGTTTTCTCTCATCAGCCCACATGACCGCTCGGATTATGTAGAAGATCAGTCCAACCACCATCAGACCTGCAAACTGGAGACACAATAGTCAACACCTGCCAAGCCTGTCTGTCTGTCTGTCTGTCTGTCTGTCTATCCTACCACATTGTGTAGCCATATCTTCTCACTGTGGCCGGCGAGGACCCCCAGAAAGTGGACCCCCACGATCCCAAGGGCCAGCAATACGATCAAAAAGGACATGTCCAGCTACAGGAAACATGGGATAACATGTTGAGGTCATGAGATGAGGTCCTGAGGTCATGAGATGAGGTCATGAGATGAAGTCATGAGGTCATGAGATGAAGTCATGAGGTCACAAGACGAGGTCCTGAGGTCATGAGATGAGGTCCTGAGGTCATGAGATGAGGTCATGAGATGAGGTCCTGAGGTCATGAGATGAAGTCATGAGGTCACAAGATGAGGTCCTGAGGTCATGAGATGAGGTCATGAGATGAGGTCCTGAGGTCATGAGATGAGGTCCTGAGGTCATGAGATGAGGTCATGAGATGAGGTCCTGAGGTCATGAGATGAGGTCATGAGATGAGGTCCTGAGGTCATGAGATGAGGTCATGAGATGAGGTCCTGAGGTCATGAGATGAGGTCATGAGATGAGGTCCTGAGGTCATGAGCTTACCTTCAAACTAGCAACCAACAACAGGACTCCTAGTGTCTAAACAGCAAAACAAACAGCAGTTAGATTAGAAATTATTCACCAAAGCAACTCTTCTACAAAGTAAAAGATTGCTGTGGTGAAAGATTGGGCCTTTGAAAAAGTGTCCCAACAAACAAGAGAGAATGTAATTGGAGCAAAGAGAAAAGCTTTTCATAACATCACATTGAAAGTACATGTTAGCAGCCAGTTCCATGTAAGTGTCTCTCTAAAAATCCTCTGTGGTTGACTCTGACTAACCCTAACCCTAACTCTGACTAACCCTCTCTAGTTTACTCTGACTAACCCTAACCCTAACCCTAACTCTGACTAACCCTCTCTAGTTGACTCTGACTAACCCTCTCTAGTTGACTCTGACTAACCCTAACCCTAACCCTAACTCTGACTAACCCTCTCTAGTTTACTCTGACTAACCCTAACCCTAACTCTGACTAACCCTCTCTAGTTGACTCTGACTAACCCTCTCTAGTTGACTCTGACTAACCCTAACCCTAACCCTAACTCTGACTAACCCTCTCTAGTTTACTCTGACTAACCCTAACCCTAACCCTAACTCTGACTAACCCTCTCTAGTTGACTCTGACTAACCCTCTCTAGTTGACTCTGACTAACCCTAACCCTAACCCTAACTCTGACTAACCCTCTCTAGTTGACTCTGACTAACCCTAACCCTAACCCTAACTCTGACTAACCCTCTCTAGTTGACTCTGACTAACCCTAACCCTAACTCTGACTAACCCTCTCTAGTTGACTCTGACTAACCCTAACCCTAACTCTGACTAACCCTCTCTAGTTGACTCTGACTAACCCTAACCCTAACCCTAACTCTGACTAACCCTCTCTAGTTGACTCTGACTAACCCTAACCCTAACCCTAACTCTGACTAACCCTCTCTAGTTGACTCTGACTAACCCTCTCTAGTTGACTCTGACTAACCCTCTCTAGTTGACTCTGACTAACCCTAACCCTAACCCTAACTCTGACTAACCCTCTCTAGTTGACTCTGACTAACCCTAACCCTAACTCTGACTAACCCTCTCTAGTTGACTCTGACTAACCATGTTTGACTACAAGGTCTCCTTCCACCACAAGAGGGCAACAAAACAAGGAAGCCCTCCAGACTGTGGACAATCTGTCATCGGTTTTTTGCACTGTTGCACTTTTATTATTACTATTACTAGTATTACCAGTAAATTCCTTCCTGTCCTTACTGTTCTTTTTGCACTGTGCTTACTTATTTATTATACTTAATTATACTTGATTCATTCCACAGCAGGGAAATGAGTTCTCTGCATTTGACCCATCCTATGGTACATAGGAGCAGTGGGCTGCTGTGTTCATTTGACCCATCCTATGGTACATAGGAGCAGTGGGCTGCTGTGTTCATTTGACCCATCCTGTGGTACATAGGAGCAGTGGGCTGCTGTGTTCATTTGACCCATCCCATGGTACATAGGAGCAGTGGGCTGCTGTGTTCATTTGACCCATCCCATGGTACATAGGAGCAGTGGGCTGCTGTGTTCATTTGACCCATCCTATAGGAGCAGTGGGCTGCTGTGTTCATTTGACCCATCCTATGGTACATAGGAGCAGTGGGCTGCTGTGTTCAGCGCCCGGGGAGCAAGTTGGGGTTCAGTGTCTTGCTCAAGGACACTTCGACATGTGGACAGTTGGAGGAGAGGAATCGAGGGGATCGAACCGCCGACCCTACGGTTGGTGGAAGACTGCTCTGTCTGCCCCCTACCCACCATCGCCCGGTACCTCATATAATAGTAGACTCCCACATTGCTTATTTATTTTTATTGTCTTTTTATCTTATCTGTAGAAAAGCTTACTTTTAGAGTTAGGAATATCTTGTCCTGTCTGTTGTGCCTGTACACTTTATCTGTTTCACCTGGGAGGGTGAGAAACATACTCTCGATTCCTTTGTATGTCCTGACATGTGAAGGAATTGACAATAAAGCTACTTTGACTTTGACAAAGGCAGCAAACATGCATTTCAATCACAGAGGTCATCAGTTATAAAATGGTTCAGATTGGAATTGTAGTATGCAACAACAAAACAATGAATTAATTCAGTCATTTCATTCTCCTTCATTGACCTAACTGACTTGCCATGTTATACAGCGTTTAGACAGCTCTTGAGACATCAGTCCATAAATGGACTGAGGACAATTTGATTTGAGTGTCTCTCATCTCTGGTCTCCACTGCAGCCGTCCACACACACACACACGCACACGCACACGCACACACGCACACGCCATACCCACACACACACACGCACACACCATACACACACACCATACACATACACCACACACACACAAACCATACACACACACACACACACACACACACACACACACACACACTGTAACGGTCTGCCTAATTTTCATCAGTGCATACTCATCACAAAGGTGCAATAAACATTTCATGAAATCAATATTTTCACGGTTTTGCGTTGAACCCATATATTTTTTAATCATACATGAACTTTTAACAGAAATTATACAATTGGGGTTTTTCTTAAGTAATTAGGTTCACAACAATCACAACACAATCAGTATAAACAATCAGAATAGCAACAGTTTTTTTTTCTTTTAAAGTGTCCGAATTCCGAGGCAGAGGAGGCGCGTGTGTGTGTGTGTGTGTGTGTGTGTGTGTGTGTGTGTGTGTGTGTGTGTGTGTGTGTGTGTGAGTGGCTGTATGCGTGCGAGGGGCTGTATGCGTGTGAGGGGTGGTATGCGTGTGCCCGTGTAGCGAAAGTTGGAATGTCCGTTTGGTGGTCCTTTGCCACAAAAGTCCAAGAAATCGGCAGTCCTACAAAATCAATAAGTGGTTCAAAAGCAGGTACAATAGCTGTCCAAGACAAAATGAAAATATAGCTCCCAGCAATTCATATATATATACTACTCCTTATACCACTTGTTTGTTTCACAAAACACTCAAATAATAAACTGATTTTACAAGTCAGTATGTTCCCAAAACAACTCATAACATAATGCACTCATACCATCCCATAAATGTCATTAGTTGAATCATAGATTCACCCAATTCCTTTTGCAAAACACTCGTACAATGCTCAAAAAACGTGTATGATAGGCTATATTTCATTTGAGGACGAAACAAATGGGAACTTGGCCGCTCGGCAAGGCTATGCTGCACTATACCGGGGCGAAAATCATTGTCCAGGATAGTGACTTTGGCTCACAGCGGAGACCCAAAACAGCACGGGGAGAAAGGAAAAACCTGTGGCCTACTGATCAGTGGATTGGAAGCGGTTTTCCCGAACATGACATGCAGCTCATTCGTCTCGTTCTCTCTCTCTCTCTCTCGCGCGCAAAAAAACCCTTTTTAAACTCATTGGCTATCATGACTGAGCCACCTTCGGCTAGTAACAGGTGCCGGGAGGCGGGGCGTTTTCCTAACGCTTTAGCGCTGCGCGGGTGCGTCTCATTGTAAGGAGCGTCACAAAACACACACACACACACACACACACACACACACACACACACACACACACACACACACACACACACACACACACACACACACACACACACACACACACACACACACACACACACACACACACACACACACACACACACACCGTTCATCTCCAGGACAGGGTTACGGTTAAAGGTAGGTTTCCTTTGCTTTTTTGACAGTTAAAGATAGAAAGAAATAAACAAGCCAAAAAACGTTTTCTGGATTAATAAAAGAAAACTGAAAATATATAAACAAGCCAAAAACGTTTTCTTGATTGAATAAAAGAAAACTAAAAATATATCATCCTAAATATTAAGCATCAAACATAAGAGGATTTCACTTACTATGAACACGTCGTTGAAGAAGATGAAGAGACATTTGAGACAGCCGTTGATTTTCCCCATGGTGAGGTGGTGAGGACTCTGCTCTGGTGAGGTGGTGAGGGTGAGGACTCTGCTCTGGTGAGGTGGTGAGGTGGTGAGGACTCTACTCTGGTGAGGTGGTGAAGACTCTGCTCTGGTGAGGTGGTGAAGACTCTGCTCTGGTGAGGTGGTGAGGGTGAGGACTCTACTCTGGTGAGGTGGTGAGGTGGTGAGGACTCTGCTCTGGTGAGGTGGTGAGGGTGAAGACTCTACTCTGGTGAGGTGGTGAGGACTCTGCTCTGGTGAGGTGGTGAGGGTGAAGACTCTGCTCTGGTGAGGTGGTGAGGACTCTGCTCTGGTGAGGTGGTGAGGGTGAGGACTCTGCTCTGGTGAGGTGGTGAGGACTCTGCTCTGGTGAGGTGGTGAGGGTGAGGACTCTGCTCTGGTGAGGTGGTGAGGGTGAGGACTCTGCTCTGGTGAGGTGGTGAAGACTCTGCTCTGGTGAGGTGGTGAGGACTCTCTGTGCTGGTGGGGGCTGGGCCAGTGGGGAGTGTTCTAGTATCTCCTAACACCAGAGTACTTCCCCACCAAGTCTTCGGTTTCAGTTTTCATACTGAAGTAGTCTTCAGTATGGTTGTGTGTGTGTGTGTGTGTGTGTGTGTCTCAAGACTCACTTGTTCAGAGTTCACCTGGACCCTGCATAACATCCATCCTCTACCGACCCCCCCCCCCCTCCCAAAAAAAACAAAAAATAAACCTCCCCTCATGCTCTTGTATGTTGTATGTCTTGTATGTTGTACGTCTTGTATGTTGTACGTCTTGTATGTTGTACATCTTGTATGTTGTACGTCTTGTATGTTGTGCGTCTTGTATGTTGTGCGTCTTGTATGTTGTGCGTCTTGTATGTTGTGCGTCTTGTATGTTGTACGTCTTATTTGTTGTACGTCTTGGCACTTTGATCGCTCTTTGTAACTTGGCCATTAAGAAGAAGAAGAAGAATTACTCATTTGATCCCGTGAGGGAAATTTGGTCTTCTGCATTTAACCCAATCGTGAATTAGTGAAACACTCAGAACACAGTGATGGTGAGGCACACAGTAAGGTGAAGCACACACTAAACCCGATGCAGTGAGCTGCCTGCAACAGCGGCGCTCGGGGAGCAGTGAGGGGTTAGGTGCCTTGCTCAAGGGCACTTCAGCCGTTCGCACTGGTCGGAGTTCGAACCGGCCACCCTCCGGTCACAATTCCGAAGCCCTAACCAGTAGGCCACGGCTGCCCCTAGTCAGTTAGTCAGAGATGTTGTCAGATGTTAGTCAGATGTTAGTCAGAGATGTTGTATACTAGCAATGGTTAATCTAGCAATTTAAACGCTTGAAACTCGTTCTGGTGACTTTCTTACTGTATTAGCAGCAATTAAATGTTTCACCTTCTTATGACAAATGTACTCTTTGTAAGTCGCTTTGGATAAAAGCATCTGCTACATGCCCAAATGTAAATGTGTGTGTATGGTGTGTGTGTGTGTGTGTGTGTGTGTGTGTGTGTGTGTGTGTGTGTGTGTGTGTGTGTGTGTGTGTGTATGGTGTGTGTGTGTGTGTGTGTGTGTGTGTGTGTGTGTGTGTTGTTTTCATCAGGGGCCATCCTCCTGATCAACAGGATGGTTGGCTGAACATTTATATTATCATTGATATTATTTACCAGAAGACAATGAAAACATCATTATAATAATGCTGTAATAATATAATACACTTTATTCATATAGCACGTATTTCAAGCAAATGCATTAAATGCTTTACATATAATACAATTCTATGATGTTAATACAAGTACATAAAATACAATTTGAGTCCATAAAAACCACAGTGGGAGTGGGAGGAGCAACACCAGAACTCAGCACTCGGCCCTCCAAACTAAGCTGCTCTGAGGGACCGTCAGGGGACTGACCACCAGGGGTGAGGGGTGAGGGGACTGACCACCAGGGGTCAGGGGTCAGGGGACTGACTACCAGGGGTCAGGGGTCAGGGGACTGACTACCAGGGGTCAGGGGACTGACCACCAGGGGTGAGGGGTCAGAGGACTGACCACCAGGGGTCAGGGGTCAGGGGACTGACCACCAGGGGTGAGGGGTCAGAGGACTGACCACCAGGGGTGAGGGGTCAGGGGACTGACTACCAGGGGTCAGGGGTCAGAGGACAGACTACCAGGGGTGAGGGGTCAGGGGACTGACCACCAGGGGTGAGGGGTCAGAGGACTGACTACCAGGGGTCAGGGGTCAGGGGACTGACTCCCAGGGGTCAGGGGACTGACCACCAGGGGTGAGGGGTCAGAGGACTGACCACCAGGGGTCAGGGGTC
>JAXIVH010000022.1:0-22500 GCA_036785325.1 Urophycis tenuis | reverse complement strand
TCTGGACAACAGTATGGACCACAGTCTGGACCACAGTCTGGACCACAGTATGGACCACAGTCTGGACAACAGTATGGACCACAGTCTGGACCACAATCTGGACCACAGTATGGACCACAGTCTGGACAACAGTCTGGACCACAGTATGGACTACAGTCTGGACCACAGTATGGACCACAGTATGGACCACAGTCTGGACAACAGTCTGGACCACAGTCTGGACCACAGTCTGGACCACAGTCTGGACCAGAGCCTCCTACCGATGCCTGGAGCTCCTTCAGTGGAGTCTGCAGCTGTGTGTCGGCTGTGTACAGAGGAGTCACATTCACAAACAGCTCATCCATCCCGTGGTCCACCTGCAGAGGAGGAGGAGAGGAGAGAGGAGGAGCAGTTTGTTGGGATGCTTTTATCTCCTAACATCTTGACTCTTGCTGATACTCTTGCTGAGACACAGTAGAGACACAGTAGAGACAGTAGAGACAGTAGACACAGTAGAGACGCAGTAGAGACACAGTAGACACAGTAGAGACACAGAAGAGACAGTAGAGACACAGTAGAGACAGAAGAGACAGTAGAGATAGTAGACACAGTAGAGACACAGTAGAGACACAGCAGACACAGTAGAGACAGTAGAGGCAGTAGACACAGTAGAGACACAGTAGAGACAGAAGAGACAGTAGAGATAGTAGACACAGTAGAGACACAGTAGAGACACAGTAGACACAGTAGAGACAGTAGAGGCAGTAGACACAGTAGAGACACAGTAGAGACAGAAGAGACAGTAGAGATAGTAGACACGGTAGAGACGCAGTAGAGACAGAGTAGACACAGTAGAGACAGTAGAGACGCAGTAGACACATTAGACACAGTAGAGACACAGTAGAGAGAGTAGAGACACAGTAGAGAACCAGTAGACACAGTAGACACAGTAGAGACAGTAGAGATACAGTAGAGACAGTAGACACAGTAGAGACAGTAGAGACAGTAGAGACAGTAGAGACACAGTAGAGACACAGTAGAGACAGTAGAGACACAGTAGAGAGAGCAGAGACACAGTAGAGACACAGTAGAGACAGTAGAGACAGTAGAGAAACAGTAGAGACACAGTAGAGACAGTAGAGACACAGAAGAGACAGTAGAGACACAGTAGAGACAGAAGAGACAGTAGAGACAGTAGAGACGCAGTAAACACGGACACAGTAAAGACAGTAGAGACACAGTAGAGACAGTAGAGACACAGTAGAGACAAAGTAGAGACACAGTAGACACAGTAGAGACGGTAGAGACAGTAGAGACAGTAGACACACAGAAGAGACAGCAGACACAGTAGAGACACAGTAGACACAGTAGAGACACAGTAGAGACACAGTAAAGACAGTAGAGACACAGTAGACACAGTAGAGACAGTAGAGACACAGTAGAGACAGTAGAGACACAGTAGACACAGTAGACACAGTAGAGACAGAAGGGACACAGTAGAGACAAAGTATAGACAGTAGAGACACAGTAGAGACAGTAGAGACACAGAAGAGACAGTAGACACAGTAGAGACACAGTAGAGACAAAGTAGAGACAGTAGATGCACAGTAGAGAAACAGTAGAGACAGTAGAGACACAGTAGACACAGTAGAGACACAGTAGAGACACAGTAGACACATTCGACAGTACAGACACAGTAGTCACAGTAGATACACAGTAGACATAGTAGAGACAGTAGAGACACGGTAGAGACAGTAGAGACAGTAGAGACACAGTAGAGACACAGTAGAGACACAGTAGACACAGTAGAGACAGTAGAGACATAGTAGACATAGTCGAGACACAGTAGACACAGGAGAGACACAGTAGAGATAGTAGAGACACAGTAGAGACAGTAGAGACACAGCAGAGACACAGTAGACATAGTAGAGACAGTAGAGACACAGTAGAGACACAGTAGATGCAGTAGAGACACAGTAGAGACACAGTAGATGCAGTAGAGACACAGTAGAGACACAGTAGACATAGTAGAGACAGTAGAGACACAGTAGACATAGTAGAAACAGTAGAGACACAGTAGACATAGTAGAAACAGTAGAGACACAGTAGACATAGTAGAGACAGTAGAGACACAGTATATTCAACAGTGATAGAAACAGTGATCCTCACCTGGGTCTGAACCTGAATGAGAGGAGCCGACACCACCATGAGGGCCAGGAACACAAAGAACACCAGAAGACTATACTAGAAGGATAGAGACATGGTGAGGTGGCAGGTCACCAGTGTGTGTATGTGTGTGTGTGTGTGTGTGTGTGTGTATGTGTGTGCGTGTGTGTGTGTCCCACCACCAGCAGCAGGGTCCTGCTGTGTGTTAGAGCAGCACTGAGTCCCAGTAGAGCTAGCATCACGGTAACCGGACCAAACCCCCTCAGCACCAGCAGGCCCTGTGTACTGGAGTACTCATCCAGCTGAGCAGTACATCATACGATTACTGCCTGTAGTATACCTCATACTAGTACTACCTGTAGTACACCTCATACTAGTACTACCTGTAGTACACCTCATACTAGTACTACCTGTAGTACACCTCATACTAGTACTACCTGTAGTAGACATCATAATAGTACTACCTGTAGTACACCTCATACTAGTACTACCTGTAGTACACCTCATACTAGTACTACCTGTAGTAGACATCATAGTAGTACTACCTGTAGTACACCTCATACTAGTACTACCTGTAGTAGACCTCATAGTAGTACTACCTGTAGTACACCTCATACTAGTACTACCTGTAGTACACCTCATACTAGTACTAACTGTAGTAGACATCATAATAGTACTACCTGTAGTACACCTCATACTAGTACTACTTGTAGTATACCTCATACTAGTACTACCTGTAGTAGACATCATAGTAGTACTACCTGTAGTACACCTCATACTAGTACTACCTGTAGTACACCTCATACTAGTACTACCTGTAGTAGACATCATAATAGTACTACCTGTAGTACACCTCATACTAGTACTACCTGTAGTACACCTCATACTAGTACTACCTGTAGTAGACATCATAATAGTACTACCTGTAGTACACCTCATACTTGTACTACCTGTAGTACACCTCATACTAGTACTACCTGTAGTAGACATCATACTAGTACTACCTGTAGTACACATCATACTAGTACTACCTGTAGTACACATACTACTTCTACCTGTAGTACACATCATACTAGTATTACCTGTAGTACACATCATACTACTTCTACCTGTAGTACACATCATACTAGTACTACCTATAGTACACATATGATTAGTACAAGACGATTATTCATATGACCTGTAGTACAGAGTGATGTTATGTGTTAACCTGTATCAGAGTGATGTCATGTATTAACCTGTATCAGAATGATGTCATGTGTTTACCTGTATCAGAGTGATGTCATGTGTTTACCTGTATCAGAGTGATGTCATGTGTTTACCTGTATCAGAGTGATGTCATATGTTTACCTGTATCAGAGTGATGTCATATGTTTACCTGTATCAGAGTGATGTCATATGTTTACCTGTATCAGAGTGATGTCATGTGTTTACCTGTATCAGAGTGATGTCATATGTTTACCTGTATCAGAGTGATGTCATATGTTAACCTGTATCAGAGTGATGTCATATGTTTACCTGTATCAGAGTGATGTCATATGTTTACCTGTATCAGAGTGATGTCATATGTTTACCTGTATCAGAGTGATGTCATGTGTTTATTTACCTGTAACAATATGAGGTGTTTGTTGCCGTAGCCCGAGGAGAAGCCCACAACTATCATCAGAATCCCAAACAGCTGGTGAACACAGTAGAGACACAACAGATCACAGTAGAGACACAACAGAACACAGTAGAGACACAGCAGAACACAGTAGAGACACAACAGAACACAGTAGAGACACAACAGAACACAGTAGAGACACAGCAGAACACAGTAGAGACACAACAGAACACAGTAGAGACACAGCAGAACACAGTAGAGACACAGCAGAACACAGTAGAGACACTACAGAACACAGTAGAGACACAGCAGAACACAGTAGAGACACAGCAGAACACAGTAGAGACACAACAGAACACAGTAGAGACACAACAGATCACAGTAGAGACACAGCAGAACACAGTAGAGACACAGTAGAGACACAACAGATCACAGTAGAGACACAGTAGAGACACAACAGAACACAGTAGACAACAGAACACAGAAGAGACACAACAGAACACAGTAGAGACACAGCAGAACACAGTAGAGACACAACAGAACACAGTAGAGACACAGCAGAACACAGTAGAGACACAGCAGAACACAGTAGAGACACTACAGAACACAGTAGAGACACAGCAGAACACAGTAGAGACACAACAGAACACAGTAGAGACACAGCAGAACACAGTAGAGACACAACAGAACACAGTAGAGACACAGCAGAACACAGTAGAGACACAGCAGAACACAGTAGAGACACTACAGAACACAGTAGAGACACAGCAGAACACAGTAGAGACACAGCAGAACACAGTAGAGACACAGCAGAACACAGTAGAGACACAGTAGAGACACAACAGATCACAGTAGAGACACAGTAGAGACACAACAGAACACAGTAGACAACAGAACACAGAAGAGACACAACAGAACACAGTAGAGACACAACAGAACACAGTAGAGACACAGAAGAGACACAACAGAAGACAGAGACACAGTAGAGACACAACAGAAGACAGTAGAGACACAGTAGACACAACAGAACACAGTAGAGACACAACAGAATACAGTAGAGACACAACAGAACACAGTAGGGATAGTAGTGACTACAAGAGCTTGTTGAGACAGTACAGAATATTTGCAGCAATATTTGTCAGGAGACGGAGCTTCACAGACCAGCAAATGAAACAGAATCATATCACTCTAGGATGTGATCATGTGATCGTGTCTGGTGATCTTACCAGCAGCAGTAGGTTGAAACTTATGACCAGTCCTCTCATGTAGGTCCTACAGTTAGCCATCTCCCCGCCCTGACTACACACTAGGAAAGACCAGCTGAGACAAGTAGAAACTAGTTGAAATAAGCCCAGACAAGTAGAGACCAGTACACACCAGTGGAGACCAGTTGAGACCAGTGCAGACCGTTAGAGACAGTAGAGACCAGACCCAAAACACAGCAGCACAGAGCAGCAGACCAGTACAGACCAGTACAGACTGTGAGTCTGAGGTCCTGTGCTCCAACAGCAGGTCTGCTTGGTTTAAGGAGGAGAGCGAAGTGTTTAGAGAACCTGACCAAGTTAGGATAGAGAGAGAGAGAGAGTGGGAGAGAGAGAGTGGGGGAGAGAGAGAGAATGGGGGGGAGAGAGAGAGAGTGGGGGGGAGAGAGAGAGAGTGGGGGGGAGAGCGTGGCCATGTGAAGACAGAGAGATAGAGGGAGGCGGGGCATGGAAAAGATTCGGAGAGATGGAGAGAATGTGATGGTTTGTTGACACGACATGACCAGCACTGCTTTAAATAACTCCCCCCTCCCTCCCATCAGTCCACTGTTCCTCCTCTCCTACACATCACTCACCCCCTGGAGATGCAGTCAGGATTTAGAACAGAGGTCAGGACAAGAACCCCTGGAGGCAGAGCCCAGGAGACCCAGACTCCTGAAGTCCAAGACCCCTCCAGACTACTGGACATGTTGGGCCAGTGATGTCTATGTGGTTTAAACTGGACATGTTGGGCCAGTGGTGTCTATGTGGTTTAAACTGGACATGTTGGGCCAGTGGTGTCTATGTGGTTTAAACTGGACATGTTGGGCCAGTGGTGTCTATGTGGTTTAAACTGGACATGTTGGGCCAGTGGTGTCTATGTGGTTTAAACTGGACATGTTGGGCCAGTGATGTCTATGTGGTTTAAACTGGACATGTTGGGCCAGTGATGTCTATGTGGTTTAAACTGGACATGTTGGGCCAGTGGTGTCTATGTGGTTTAAACTGGACATGTTGGGCCAGTGGTGTCTATGTGGTTTAAACTGGACATATGGGGCCAGTGGTGTCTATGTGGTTTAAACTGGACATGTTGGGCCAGTGGTGTCTATGTGGTTTAAACTGGACATGTTGGGCCACTGGTGTCTATGTGGTTTAAACTGGACATGTTGGGCCAGTGGTGTCTATGTGGTTTAAACTGGACATGTTGGGGCCAGTGGTGTCTATGTGGTTTAAACTGGACATGTTGGGGCCAGTGGTGTCTATGTGGTTTAAACTGGACATGTTGGGCCAGTGGTGTCTATGTGGTTTAAACTGGACATGTTGGGGCCAGTGGTGTCTATGTGGTTTAAACTGGACATGTTGGGCCAGTGGTGTCTATGTGGTTTAAACTGGACATGTTGGGCCAGTGGTGTCTATGTGGTTTAAACTGGACATGTTGGGCCAGTGGTGTCTATGTGGTTTAAACTGGACATGTTGGGCCAGTGGTGTCTATGTGGTTTAAACTGGACATGTTGGGCCAGTGGTGTCTATGTGGTTTAAACTGGACATGTTGGGGCCAGTGGTGTCTATGTGGTTTAAACTGGACATGTTGGGCCAGTGGTGTCTATGTGGTTTAAACTGGACATGTTGGGGCCAGTGGTGTCTATGTGGTTTAAACTGGACATGTTGGGCCAGTGGTGTCTATGTGGTTTAAACTGGACATGTTGGGGCCAGTGGTGTCTATGTGGTTTAAACTGGACATGTTGGGCCAGTGGTGTCTATGTGGTTTAAACTGGACATGTTGGGGTCAGTGGTGTCTATGTGGTTTAAACTGGACATGTTGGGCCAGTGGTGTCTATGTGGTTTAAACTGGACATGTTGGGCCAGTGGTGTCTATGTGGTTTAAACTGGACATGTTGGGCCACTGGTCCATGTGGTTTAAACTGGACATGTGGGGCCAGTGCTGTCTATGTGGTTTAAACTGGACATGTTGGGTCAGTGATGTCTATGTGGTTTAAACTGGACATGTTGGGCCAGTGGTGTCTATGTGGTTTAAACTGGACATGTTGGGCCAGTGGTGTCTATGTGGTTTAAACTGGACATGTTGGGCCAGTGGTGTCCATGTGGTTTAAACGGGACATGTTGGGCCAGTGGTGTCTATGTGGTTTAAAATGGACATGTTGGGTCAGTGGTGTCTATGTGGTTTAAACTGGACATGTTGGGCCAGTGGTGTCTATGTGGTTTAAACTGGACATGTTGGGTCAGTGGTGTCTATGTGGTTTAAACTGGACATGTTGGGCCAGTGGTGTCTATGTGGTTTAAACTGGACATGTTGGGCTAGTGGTGTCTATGTGGTTTAAACTGGACATGTTGGGCCAGACAAGCACTGGAACACAGAGAACGTCAGCTCAGCTTGAACTCAGAGACCAACATCCAACATCTTGATCAGCTTTATTATATTGAGGGTAACACGGCACAAGAAGACATTTAAAACCTGACATACACAAGTGTGCAGCACACCAAGATATGGAGACAAGTGCTCCTCATCAGAACTTCACCATGAGGTTAGCTACACACTAAGAACCGCAATTAAAAAAAGCAGACAGTTGACATTGTTTCCATTCATGTTGGCTGTGAATTTAACTTGATGAGAGAACTAATGCTAGACAAACGAACAGATTGAGACTGTTAGCACATGTGCTAATGAGACTGTTAGCACACGTGCTAATGAGACTGTTAGCACACGTGCTAATGAGACTGTTAGCACACGTGTTACCACATACAGAACACTGTGGTACAATAATGAACAAAACTGCAACCTGCTGGACGAGAAGCACACCGCACACATTGACACTAAAGCACAGAGTTCAGGTCACACACATGAAGCTCCGCACGCTGGGAGGAGCTCCTGCTCTATCTTCAGTGCGACAGTCACTTGGGCTGATTTCATTGGCTGGGGGGTCAAGGGGCGGAGTCTGGATGTTCTAGGCCGTTGTTGGTCCCTCCTTCTTTCCTATCTGGCAGTAGAGAGTCATGGCAAAGGACATGCCAAAGAGCTACACACACACACACACACACACACACACACTTAGATAAATCAAATCAGCATAACGGTAGTGAGGACATGCATGGCTGTGTGTGTGTGTGTACGTACCAGCAGGATAGCAATGGCGAAGGCTATCCCGAGGACCACCACCATGTTGTCTTCCAGGACGGAGATGATGAAGGACGAGCATGGCTGAAACATAGGACAGGACCTGGTACTAGTACTGAGACAGGACCCGGTACCACCTGGTACTAGTACTGAGACACAGGACCTGGTACTAGTACTGAGGCACAGGACCTGGTACCACCTGGTACTAGTACTGAGACAGGACCTGGTACTAGTACTGAGGCACAGGACCTGGTACCACCTGGTACTAGTACTGAGACACAGGACATGGTACCACCTGGTACTAGTACTGAGGCACAGGACCTGGTACCACCTGGTACTAGTACTGAGACACAGGACCTTGTACTAGTACTGAGACACAGGACCTGGTACTAGTACTGAGACACAGGACCTGGTACCACCTGGTACTAGTACTGAGACAGGACCTGGTACCACCTGGTACTAGTAGTGAGGCACAGGACCTGGTACTAGTACTGAGGCACAGGACATGGTACCACCTGGTACTAGTACTGAGACACAGAACCTGGTACTAGTACTGAGGCACAGGACATGGTACCACCTGGTACTAGTACTGAGACAAACGACCTGGTACTAGTACTGAGACACAGGACCTGGTTCCACCTGGTACTAGTACTGAGACACAGGACCTGGTACTTGTACTGAGACACAGGACCTGGTACCACCTGGTACTAGTACTGAGACACAGGACCTGGTACCACCTGGTACTAGTACTGAGACACAGGACCTGGTACTAGTACTGAGACACGGGACCTGGTACCACCTGGTACTAGTACTGAGACACAGGACCTGGTACTAGTACTGAGACAGGATCTGGTACTAGTATTGAGACACAGGACCTGGTACTAGTACTGAGACACGGGATCTGGTACTAGTACTGAGACACAGGACCTGGTACCACCTGGTACTAGTACTGAGACACAGGACCTGGTACCACCTGGTACTAGTAGTGAGGCACAGGACCTGGTACTAGTACTGAGACACAGGACCTGGTACTAGTACTGAGACACAGGACCTGGTACTAGTACTGAGACAGGACCTGGTACCACCTGGTACTAGTACTGAGACATGACCTGGTACTAGTACTGAGACACAGGACCTGGTACCACCTGGTACTAGTACTGAGACACAGGACCTGGTACTAGTACTGAGACAGGACCTGGTACTAGTACTGAGACACAGGACCTGGTACCACCTGGTACTAGTACTGAGACACAGGACCTGGTACTAGTACTGAGACAGGACCTGGTACTAGTACTGAGACACGGGACCTGGTTTCTCAGCGTGAGGTGGAGCCAACACAGAATCCTGCCCCAGCAAAGTGAAAACCAGAGGGGAGCCGGTCAGCAGCAACACTTCCACATGAGGTCAACGTGTTGCAGAGAGTCTGCTTCATCACACTCAACATGAACAATTAGTATTCATCATTAGTAATAGGCCAGGAGTATAGGCTAGGAGACTAAGGTGCAGGGTATCTGATTAAACTAGGCTAGGAGTCTAGGGTGCAGGCTTGGAGACTACTTACAGTGTCGTACACCCTCTGGCCTGCGATGGTCTGGCAGGAACTTACGGTGTCGTTACAGTGACACGATGTGGGGACCGCACTGCCCCAGTCCTCTGGGCCCTTCACCAGCCCACAGCACTTCAGCTATATACATTATAGACATTATATATATATATATATAAGTTATATACATTATAGACATTATATATAATATATAAGTTATATACATTATAGACATTATATAAGTTATATACATTATATACATTGTATAAGTTATATACATTATATATAATATATAAGTTATATACATTATACTGCCCCAGTCCTCTGGGTCCTTCACCAGGCCACAGCACTTCAGCTATATACATTATAGACATTATATATAATATATAAGTTATATACATTATAGACATTATATATAATATATAAGTTATATACATTATACTGCCCCAGTCCTCTGGGTCCTTCACCAGGCCACACTATGTATTATATACTGGTGTATTACATAGGTCAGAGTGTATTATATACTGGTGTATAACATAGGTCAGAGTGTATTATATACTGGTGTATAACATAGGTCAGAGTGTATTATATACTGGTGTATTACATAGGTCAGAGTGTATTATATACTGGCGTATAACATAGGTCAGAGTGTATTATATACTGGTGTATTACATAGGTCAGAGTGTATTATATACTGGCGTATAACATAGGTCAGAGTGTATTATATACTGGTGTATTACATAGGTCAGAGTGTATTATATACTGGTGTATAACATAGGTCAGAGTGTATTATATACTGGTGTATAACATAGGTCAGAGTGTATTATATACTGGTGTATTACATAGGTCAGAGTGTATTATATACTGGTGTATTACATTGGTCAGAGTGTATTATATACTGGTGTATTACATAGGTCAGAGTGTATTATATACTGGTGTATTACATAAGTCAGAGTGTATTATATACTGGTGTATTACATAGGTCAGAGTGTATTATATACTGGTGTATTACATTGGTCAGAGTGTATTATATACGTCTATTACATAGGTCAGAGTGTATTATATACTGGTGTATTACATAGGTCAGAGTGTATTATATACTGGTGTATTACATAGGTCAGAGTGTATTATATACTGGTGTATTACATAGGTGAGAGTGTATTATATACTGGTGTATTATATAGGTCAGAGTGTATTATATACTGGTGTATTACATTGGTCAGAGTGTATTATATACGTCTATTACATAGGTCAGAGTGTATTATATACTGGTGTATTACATAGGTCAGAGTGTATACCAAGATGGCGCCGCGGATGGTCGCCTCGGTGTGTTGGTGCGCGTTGTTTTGTTTTGTTTTGTGTTTAAACTCCGTCTTTTGCGATGGCACCCGGAGCTCTTTCACCAGAGAAGAGCTCATGAACATCAGGGTAACAACGCAAGAGGATTTATTTCCTACTTTCGCTCTCCCAACATTGGAAATTTTGGACATTCTGGTCAAAGGTGCGCTCACCTTTGCTCACGCAGTAAAACGTCGGAGGAGAGGAAAACGTGCCGGTGCGCTTGTGCGTCTTCGCCAGCGCGGATTACGCACACCTCTACCGGGTATATTTCTCTCTAACGTGCGCTCACTGCCCAACAAACTGGACGAATTACAACTGCTGTTGGGAAAAAACAGGGACTTTTATTCATCCGCTGTTTTGTGCTTTACAGAGACGTGGCTTTGTGGCTTAATACCGGACTCTGCGCTGCAGCTGGCAGGCTTCCAACTCTACAGAGCGGACAGAGACGCGGAACTCTCCGGCAAAACAAAAGGTGGAGGAATCTGTTTTTACATCAACAGTGGTTGGTGCAACGACGTGACGGCGATCCAGCAGCACTGTTCTCCTGATCTGGAATCTTACTTTATAAACTGTAAGCCCTTTTATTCACCCCGTGAGTTCGCTTCATTCATTCTGGTCGGTGTTTACATTCCACCGTCGGCCAACGTGCAGGACGCACAGCGCATGCTCGCCGACCAGATACTGTGTGTGGAGCGTACCAACCCGGACTCCTTAGTTATTGTCGTTGGTGATTTTAACAAAGGAAACCTCACTCACGAACTCCCTAAATATAGACAGTTTATTAAATGCCCGACCAGAGAGGAGAACATTCTGGATCACTGTTACACCACAGTCAGGGATGCCTATCACGCCGTCCCCTGTGCTGCACTGGGACACTCTGACCACGTCATGGTCCACCTGATTCCTGCGTACAGGCAGAAATTAAAGCTCTGCAAACCTGTAGTGAGGACATCAAAGAAGTGGACCAGTGAGGCCGTGGAGGATCTCCAGGCGTGTTTGGACTCTACTGACTGGGATGTGTTCAGGACTGCTACCAACAGTCTGGATGAGTACACAGAGGCTGTGATGTCCTACATCAGTTTCTGTGAGGACAGCTGCATTCCAACACGCACCAGGGTGAGTTACAACAATGACAAACCCTGGTTCACAGCCAAACTCAGAAGGTTAAGGTTGGATAAGGAAGTTGCCTTCAGGAGTGGGGACAAAGACAGTTATAAAGAGGCGAAGTACAAGTTTGGCAAGGCGGTGAAAGAGGCTAAACGACTGTACTCTGAGAAGCTCCAACACCACTTCTCAGCCAACGACTCTGCGTCTGTCTGGAAAGGGCTTAGGCAAATCACCAACTACAAGCCTAAAGCCCCCCACTCCATCAACGACCATCGTCTGGCCAATGACCTGAACGAGTTCTACTGCCGCTTTGAAAGACAAAGGGACAGTCCTGCAACCATCCCCCATGACACCTCCCAACAGCTCCAGCTTATCACCTCCCCCACCTCAGTGGGGGCCTGGGCACCTCCACCAATGCCAAACTTAAAGGTCCCCCCCTCGACCCCCCACCCACCTCAGTGACGACTCTTTCCATCCATGAGAGGGACGTCAACAAACTCTTCAGGAGACAGAACCCCCGGAAAGCTGCTGGACCGGATTCTGTCTCCCCATCCACCTTGAAGCACTGTGCTGATCAGCTGTCTCCAGTGTTCACAGACATTTTCAACACCTCACTGGAGACATGTCACGTGCCAGCCTGCTTCAAGACCTCTACCATCATTCCTGTCCCCAAGAAGCCAAGGACCACAGGACTTAACGACTTCAGACCCGTCGCCCTGACCTCTGTGGTTATGAAGTTCTTTGAGCGCCTTGTGCTCTCAGACCTGAAAGGCATCACCGACCCCCTCCTGGACCCCCTGCAGTTTGCCTACAGAGCCAACAGGTCTGTAGACGATGCAGTCAACTTGGCCTTCCACTACATCCTCCAGCACCTGGACTCCGCAGGAACCTACGCCAGGATCCTGTTTGTGGATTTCAGCTCTGCTTTCAACACCATCATCCCGGCTCTGCTTCAGCAGAAGCTCTCCCAGCTTAGTGTGCCTGACTCCACCTGCAGGTGGATTACAGACTTCCTGTCTGACAGGAAGCAGCATGTGAAGCTGGGAAAATGCATCTCCGACTCACAGACCATCAGCACCGGTTCCCCCCAGGGCTGTGTTCTTTCTCCTCTGCTCTTCTCCCTGTACACAAACAGCTGCACCTCCAGTCACCAGTCCGTCAAGCTTCTGAAGTTTGCGGATGACACCACCCTCATTGGACTCATTTCTGATGGTGATGAGTCTGACTACAGGTGGGAGATAGACCATCTGGTGACATGGTGCAGCCGGAATAACCTAGAGCTCAACGCTCTAAAGACAGTGGAGATGGTTGTGGACTTCAGGAAGTACTCAGCCTCACCTGCCCCCATCACCCTCTGCGACTACACAATTGACACTGTGGAGTCTTTCCGCTTCCTGGGAACTGTCATCTCCCAGGATCTCAAGTGGGAGCTGAACATCAGCTCCCTCATCAAGAAAGCCCAGCAGAGGATGTACTTCCTTAGGCAGCTGAAGAAATTCAACCTGCCCAGGACAATGATGGTGCACTTCTACTCCTCCATCATTGAGTCCATCCTCACCTCCTCCATCACCATCTGGTTCGCTGCTGCCACCGCCAAGGACAAGGGCAGACTGCAGCGCATCATTCGGTCTGCAGAGAAGGTGATTGGCTGCAATCTGCCGTCGCTCCAGGACCTGTACACCTCCAGGACCCTGAGGCGTGCAGGTAAGATTATGGCCGACTCCTCCCACCCCGGTCACCATCTCTTTGCATCACTCCCCTCTGGCAGGAGGCTGCGGTCCATCAGGACCAAAACCTCACGGCATAAGAACAGTTTTTTCCCGTCTGCCACTAGCCTTGTCAACAAGGCCCGGAGCCCCCACTGACACTGACTCTCTCCCTCCCCCCACACAGACCTACATGCTACATTAACGTGGCATCTTCAGATCGTCTGCGTTACATTAACGCACAGTGTGTACAGTGTGCACTCATTCGGGTCCACCATTTTTCCATTTTCCTCTGCATGCACTACTGCTCTGTATTCCATATTCATATTCATATTCATACTCATATTCATTGTACATTGTATATATATATTTATTTTATTATAGTTATTTTACTTTTCTACTTTTTTACTTACTTATATTTTTAATACTGTTTTTTCCCTTGCACCAAGTCGAATTCCTTGTAGGTGTAAACCTACTTGGCAATAAACTTGATTCTGATTCTGATTCTGATTATATACTGGTGTATTATATAGGTCAGAGTGTATTATATAGGTGTATTACATAGGTCAGAGTGTATTATATAGGTGTATTACATAAGTCAGAGTGTATTATATACTGGTGTATTACATAGGTCAGAGTGTATCATATAGGTGTATTACATAGGTCAGAGTGTATTATATACTGGTGTATTACATAGGTCAGAGTGTATTATATACTGGTGTATTATATAGGTCAGAGTGTATTATATAGGTGTATTACATAGGTCAGAGTGTATTATATACTGGTGTATTACATAGGTCAGAGTGTATTATATACTGGTGTATTACATAGGTCAGAGTGTATTATATACTGGTGTATTATATAGGTCAGAGTGTATTATATAGGTGTATTACATAGGTCAGAGTGTATTATATAGGTGTATTACATAGGTCAGAGTGTATTATATAGGTGTATTACATAAGTCAGAGTGTATTATATACTGGTGTATTACATAGGTCAGAGTGTATTATATAGGTGTATTACATAGGTCAGAGTGTATTATATAGGTGTATTACATAGGTCAGAGTGTATTATATACTGGTGTATTACATAGGTCAGAGTGTATTATATACTGGTGTATTACATTGGTCAGAGTGTATTATATACTGGTGTATTACATTGGTCAGAGTGTATTATATACTGGTGTATTACATAGGTCAGAGTGTATTATATAGGTGTATTACATAGGTCAGAGTGTATTATATACTGGTGTATTACATAGGTCAGAGTGTATTATATACTGGTGTATTACATAGGTCAGAGTGTATTATATACTGGTGTATTACATTGGTCAGAGTGTATTATATACTGGTGTATTACATTGGTCAGAGTGTATTATATACTGGTGTATTACATTGGTCAGAGTGTATTATATACTGGTGTATTACATAGGTCAGAGTGTATTATATAGGTGTATTACATAAGTCAGAGTGTATTATATACTGGTGTATTACATAAGTCAGAGTGTATTATATACTGGTGTATTACATAAGTCAGAGTGTACCTCTCTCTCTAGTTTCTGGACGTCCGTTTGAATGTCGGCAGATTGTTTACGAAGAGGAACGAGGTCAGCCAGACGTTCCTGAACCCAGTCCTTCACCTACACACACACACACACACACACACACACACACACACACACACACACACACACACACACACACACACACACACACACACACACACACACACACACACACACACACACACACACACACACACACACACAATTATCTCCAGCAGCATTTCAGTGTTTAGACCAGCAGAACACCCAGATGACATCACTTCCTGTTTACCTTATCCTTGTCCACAGCACCAACAATGCCAGCTGCCAGGAGGAGGATGAAGATGAGGAGGAGGCTGATGAAGAACTGGAACACAATACATAGATACAGTGTATTATATAGGTCAAAAAAGAGTAATTCTTTCTTAGATACATACTACTACTACTTGTCTGGTACTCAGTGGTATGTAGACCCCAGTGAGTACCAGACAACACTGCAGCTGGTATGTAGACCCCAGTGAGTACCAGACAACACTGCAGCTGGTATGTAGACCCCAGTGAGTACCAGACAACACTGCAGCTGGTATGTAGACCCCAGTGAGTACCAGACAACACTGCAGCTGGTATGTAGACCCCAGTGAGTACCAGACAACACTGCAGCTGGTATGTAGACCCCAGTGAGTACCAGACAACACTGCAGCTGGTATGTAGACCCCAGTGAGTACCAGACAACACTGCAGCTGGTATGTAGACCCCAGTGAGTACCAGTAGCAGCAGGCAGCGGCTCTCCCGGATGGCTCCGCAGCAGCCCAGGAAGCCCAGCAGCATGATGATCACCCCGATGGCAATCAGCAGGTCAATGCCGGGCAACGCCTCGCTGGTGATCTGGAGCACAACCACACGTTAGGTCTCTGCACCTCCTGGTCCCTACAAACCCCCGGTCCCTTTGCACCACCTGGTCCCTCTGCACCTCCTGGTCCCTACAACCCCCCTGGTCCCTCTGCACCTCCTGGTCCCTACAAACCCCCTGGTCCCTCTGCACCTCCTGGTCCCTACAAACCCCCTGGTCCCTACAAACCCCCTGGTCCCTCTGCACCTCCTGGTCCCTACAACCCCCCTGGTCCCTACAAACCTCCTGGTCCTTCGGCACCCCCCTGGTCCCTACAAACCTCCTGGTCCCTACAACCCCCCTGGTCCCTCTGCACCCTCCTGGTCCCTACAAACCTCCTGGTCCTTCGGCACCCTCCTGGTCCCTACAAACCCCTCTGGTCCCTCTGTAACCTCCTGGTCCCTACAAACCCTGTGGTCTCTACATGTTTTCGTGAAGGTTCAGCCACAGAGTGCAACAAGATGGACAGAAGCCAGAGCTCTTGGTGATGTGGTGAGGGTACGGAGTTAACCGAGTCAGTGGCCGGACACTGTGATGAGTCTCTCAACCGGGATGGACAGTGTAGAATAAACAGGGATATACAGTAACTATTATATAACCATTAACTCTTATTTAACCATTACTATTATGGTATAGATATATGGTAACAAACCTACCTAATATAGTGCATATATAGTTATGAAGTGACTAACCAAACTAATATAGTATATACATATACTGTAGATAGTAACTTACTAACTCACCTTGTTTCCATCCTTGTTGACCTTCAGGTAGATGGAGACAGCCAGGATGATACAGCCACTCACCTGCACAGACCCACAGACACAGGTCTCCATCAGGGCCCATCACACTTTAATACCTGCTGGTCCATGGGCTCTGAGGGCCGCAATCACTGAATTACTCATCAACTCATCGGTTCATGGTTCATCAATGGTACAACACTGTACCATCGGTTGACTTCATGTTTCATCAATGGTACAACACTGTACCATCGGTTGACTTCATGTTTAATCAATGGTACAACACTGTACCATCGGTTGACTTCATGTTCCATCAATGGTACAACACTGTACCATCGGTTGACTTCATGTTTCATCAATGGTACAACACTGTACCATTGGTTGACTTCATGTTCCATCAATGGTACAACACTGTACCATCGGTTGACTTCATGTTTCATCAATGGTACAACACTGTACCATCGGTTGACTTCATGTTCCATCAATGGTACAACACTGTACCATCGGTTGACTTCATGTTTCATCAATGATACAAAACTGTACCATCGGTTGACTTCATGTTTCATCAATGGTACAATACTGTACCATCGGTTGACTTCATGTTTCATCAATGGTACAACACTGTACCATCGGTTGACTTTGTGTTTCATCAATGGTACAACACTACTACCGGTTGACTTCATGTTTCATCAATGGTAAAACACTGCAAATGCAAACCGGTTGCATTCAAATAAAAATGATCAAATATAGTAATCCAATATAATCATATAATAGACAAAAAGGTATAATAACAGTTCCCCATTTTTCCCCACAGGAGGAACAAGCGACGGGGAGTATTAACAAACACAGACCCACTACACAATCTTACAGTGGGATTAAAGTGTGTACTGTATGAGAGTATTAACAAACACAGACCCACTACACAATCTTACAGTGGGATTAAAGTGTGTACTGTAGTACTGACGTCAACGGCCGACTGGGTCAGAGTTTCTCCAGCAGACTCGGCTGCATGTCTGTGGTCTATGCAGACTATAAATAGAAGTCCTCAAGCCGGTAGACACACCTCACTGACTCAAAACACACACACACACACACACACACACACACACACACACACACACACACACACACACACACACACACACACACACACACACACACACACACACACACACACACACACACACACACACACACACACACACACACACACACACACACACACCTTTCATGGGAAGTCTCAGTTCTCCTTTACCAGTCAGGTTTGTGTATTTTTGCACCACTCTTCAGGGCTGTGGTTGAAGTCTGCTCTGAGAACATACGAGTTCAGTCAGGTTCTCCTCCAGACTACCTGAAGGAGATCCTCCTGGGTCCAGCTCCTCACACAGTTAAAGGCTGAGTTCAGTCTATGGTGGTATGCCCTGCGCTTCCTGCTTCATCTCCAGATGTTCCTCCACATCTCCACATGTTGTCCTCTGTCTCCATTGGACCGACGTTCCAAGTGACAGCTGACGAAGGGTCTCGCAGGGATCCCTCAGTGTATCAGGACATTTAGACGAGCTCGGAGATAACTGATGAACTG
This sequence comes from Urophycis tenuis, assembly GCA_036785325.1. NCBI lineage: Eukaryota > Metazoa > Chordata > Actinopteri > Gadiformes > Phycidae > Urophycis > Urophycis tenuis. The sequence goes on along the minus strand of JAXIVH010000022.1, from coordinate 3,927 downwards.
ATGAACTGATGACTGTCTGAAGGTTGGTCAGATCACCAGGCGTTACCTTCAACAACGCTGAAGCAGCTCAGCGGTCCTGATCCAACCCAATCCCAGCTCCAGGGGTCAAGGAAACATTAGCAGAATTCAACTGTTATACTGAAGAACCTCCTGGTCATGTGATTACGAGGTGCCGACACTTCCTGGTCATGTGATTAAGAGGTGCCATGAGGAGCTGGAACACAAGCCTTGGGATGATCTGTGTAATGACAATGCTGGAGGATCTGCTCAGCCAGGCTTCACACGGCCAGCTCTGGACAACACTCAGACAGGCTGGATTTTAACTGGTTTAACTACTCAAATATACCTTATATATAAATAGAGTATTTACCATTATCCTAAGCATTTTACGGGGAGACTTTTATGACATTTAGTCTTCATCAGTTCATTCATTCAGCAGTTAACAGTTAAAGTTGTATTCCTAAACATTTTGACAAGCTTGTATCTACAAACAACCCATGTTAGCACTGCAGTAGCACTTTTGTGTAGCACGCATCTCCCGCATGTTCACGGTCGATACCAACAACGTTGTGAAGACATGTGAGCCTGCAGTCCTGCTGTGGTTCTGCCACCCAGAGGCCCTGATCTCATTAGCTTCCACTCAGAGGCTCTCACTGCAACCACAACCCACCTCCACCAGTTAGCTGTGAGACACACCAGTTAGCTGTGAGACACACAGGTTAGCTGTGAGACAGTTAGCTGTGAGACAGTTAGCTGTGAGACAGTTAGCTGTGAGACACACCGGTTAGCTGTGAGACAGTTAGCTGTGAGACACACCGGTTAGCTGTGAGACACACAGGTTAGCTGTGAGATACACCAGTTAGTTGTGAGACACACCAGTTAGCTGTGAGACACACCAGTTAGCTGTGAGACAGTTAGCTGTGAGACAGTTAGCTGTGAGACAGTTAGCTGTGAGACACACCAGTTAGCTGTGAGACATTTAGCTGTGAGACACACCGGTTAGCTGGGAGACAGTTAGCTGTGAGACACACCAGTTAGCTGGGAGACATTTAGCTGTGAGACACACCAGTTAGCTGGGAGACATTTAGCTGTGAGACACACCAGTTAGCTGTGAGACACACCAGTTAGCTGGGAGACATTTAGCTGTGAGACACACCAGTTAGCTGTGAGACATTTAGCTGTGAGACACACCAGTTAGCTGGGAGACAGTTAGCTGTGAGACACACAAGTTAGCTTGGAGACAGTTAGCTGTGAGACACACCAGTTAGCTGGGAGACGTTTAGCTGTGAGACACACCAGTTAGCTGTGAGACACACCAGTTAGCTGGGAGACAGTTAGCTGTGAGACACACCAGTTAGCTGGGAGACATTTAGCTGTGAGACACACCAGTTAGCTGGGAGACACATAGGTTTGCTGTGAGACACACCAGTTAGCTGGGAGACAGTTAGCTGTGAGACACACCAGTTAGCTGGGAGACAGTTAGCTGTGAGACACACCAGTTAGCTGGGAGACAGTTAGCTGTGAGACACACCAGTTAGCTGGGAGACAGTTAGCTGTGAGACACACCAGTTAGCTGGGAGACACACCAACCAGTGATGTAACAGCTAGTCTTCACACAGCCAGCTCTGGACAACACTCAGACAGGCTGGATTTTAACTGGTTTAACTACTCAAATATACCTTATATATAAATAGAGTATTTACCATTATCCTAAGCATTTTACGGGGAGACTTTTATGACATTTAGTCTTCATCAGTTCATTCATTCAGCAGTTAACAGTTAAAGTTGTATTCCTAAACATTTTGACAAGCTTGTATCTACAAACAACCCATGTTAGCACTGCAGTAGCACTTTTGTGTAGCACGCATCTCCCGCATGTTCACGGTCGATACCAACAACGTTGTGAAGACATGTGAGCCTGCAGTCCTGCTGTGGTTCTGCCACCCAGAGGCCCTGATCTCATTAGCTTCCACTCAGAGGCTCTCACTGCAACCACAACCCACCTCCACCAGTTAGCTGTGAGACACACCAGTTAGCTGTGAGACACACAGGTTAGCTGTGAGACAGTTAGCTGTGAGACAGTTAGCTGTGAGACAGTTAGCTGTGAGACACACCGGTTAGCTGTGAGACAGTTAGCTGTGAGACACACCGGTTAGCTGTGAGACACACCGGTTAGCTGTGAGACATTTAGCTGTGAGACACACCAGTTAGCTGGGAGACACACCAGTTAGCTGGGAGACATTTAGCTGTGAGACACACCATTTAGCTGTGAGACACACCGGTTAGCTGTGAGACATTTAGCTGTGAGACACACCAGTTAGCTGGGAGACATTTAGCTGTGAGACACACCAGTTAGTTGTGAGACACACCAGTTAGCTGTGAGACATTTAGCTGTGAGACACACCAGTTAGCTGGGAGACAGTTAGCTGTGAGACACACCAGTTAGCTGGGAGACAGTTAGCTGTGAGACACACCAGTTAGCTGGAAGACATTTAGCTGTGAGACACACCAGTTAGTTGTGAGACACACCAGTTAGCTGTGAGACATTTAGCTGTGAGACACACCAGTTAGCTGGGAGACAGTTAGCTGTGAGACACACTAGTTAGCTGGGAGACAGTTAGCTGTGAGACACACCAGTTAGCTGGGAGACATTTAGCTGTGGGACACACCAGTTAGCTGGGAGACAGTAAGCTGTGAGACACACCAGTTAGCTGGGAGACAGTTAGCTGTGAGACACACCAGTTAGCTGGGAGACAGTTAGCTGTGAGACACACCAGTTAGCTGGGAGACAGTTAGCTGTGAGACACACTAGTTAGCTGGGAGACGTTTAGCTGTGAGACACACCAGTTAGCTGGGAGACAGTTAGCTGTGAGACACACCAGTTAGCTGGGAGACATTTAGCTGTGAGACATACCAGTTAGCTGGAAGACATTTAGCTGTGAGACACACCAGTTAGCTTTGAGACACACCAGTTAGCTGGGAGACAGTTAGCTGTGAGACATACCAGTTAGCTGGGAGACACACCAGTTAGCTGGGAGACAGTTAGCTGTGAGACATACCAGTTAGCTGGGAGACAGTTAGCTGTGAGACACACCAGTTAGCTGGGAGACATTTAGCTGTGAGACACACCAGTTAGCTGGGAGACAGTTAGCTGTGAGACACACCAGTTAGCTGGGAGACACACCAACCAGTGATGTAACAGGGTGAGGGATAGCCTGAGCCGTCTTCAGACTGTGATGATGTGATGACTATGATGACATCACAACTGTTTAACACACCTTAAGCGTGGCATGCAGCCTAGCTACTGCTTCTCCTCCACCCTGATCTCCTTTGGTACGTTGAGGGGTACTGCCTCTGAATCTGAGATGTTACTAATGATGCAACAAAAATATACAAATAAAGGAGTGTCCTGTTGGGACGCCCTCCTAGCAGCCCAGCAGACGGTCCCCAGGAATGCAGAAACCACACCCAGAACACACTCTGTTCAAGTGAAACAAGTGAAACAAGTGAAGGATCCACCCAGAACACACTCTGTTCAAGTGAAACAAGTGAAGGATCCACCCAGAACACACTCTGTTCAAGTGAAACAAGTGAAAGATCCACCCAGCAACACAAGGAACATACCCAAACCCTGACCCACAACACTAAACCCTCACAACTTTGCCTGTGGAAACATATTTTCCTACACTTCCCCAACTAAAGATCTAGGTCTTCTCATCCAGGTGCCTCAGCAGCTCCTGGCCTTGTAGCTCAACATGGAAAACACACAATGAAACCCAGCATCAAGAGACACTTGAAACTTGATCTTGGCTCACCCAGAACAGGAAGTTGAAGAAGAACAGCAGGTACTTGATGATCTTATTAACAGCCATGGCGCAGGTCTGCCCTCCAATGAAGTGATGACGTCACAAAGAATAGAAATAGAAT